>JAUTDX010007487.1:0-56948 GCA_030844895.1 Ambrosia x helenae | reverse complement strand
CAAGCATTTTTTGAAATGTTTTTGATCAGGTTGTCTATTTTGGCATGTTTCTATCTACATGTATAATATACATTGAGACATGGATATAAAGCGTAAATATAACAAGCAACCGGTATTTGAAAGAGTAAAAATATAAACATGTGGGAGCCACAAATTTGGTATAGCTGCCTATTTAATCACTAAAGAATTTGTAAATTTGAATAAAAAAAATTAGATGTCGTCACCATCTCTATTGGTTGTCTATATATATGCAGGCATGTAAATTCAAATTTAAACATCACAACATGGGTTCCGAGACTCCACTTAAACTTCCTTCCATAAACTTCACAAATTTAGTCCAAAACACAGAGAACAATGATTGGAACATAACGAAATCACAAGTCCACCAAGCTCTTTGTAGAATTTGGTATCTTTGAAGCAAGGCTTGACAACTTCCCACCTGAGCTCCAAACGTCCATGCAAGATTCTTTGCAGGACCTTTTTGATCTTCCATTGGAAAAAAAACTCAAAACCAGTTCGACGAAACCCTTTACGGGCTACTTGAACCAGTTACCAACGGCACCACTCTTCGAAAGCATGGCCATTAAAGAGGCACCCATTCTTGATAATGCTGAAAGCTTTACTAAAATTTTGTGGCCAAACGGCAACCCCAAATTTAGGTATCTTGTTTACTTCTTTAGTAGCACTCGACGAGGGTGGTAAACAATTTGAAAACTTGAGCTCGATAGAACAGTTCAACAAGATATATATATATATTTTTAATACATACACACACACATACATCATATATATATATGTTATGTATTATATATAATATATAAGATATATATGGGGATGGTTCAATAGAAACTCATTTTATTGAGAATACTCGAGAACTCGTAATAAATGCAAAAAAAAAAAAAAAAGATTGAATTGATAACTCAAAATAAGTAAAAAAATAGAAAATTTAGTTTGGTGCTTTTCTTTCCCCATCATCCCCGTTTTAGAAAACAAATTAAAAAATAAAAAACCTAAAAAACGCTATTGCATATGTGTATTATAACCCAAAATCCTTATCCCCCCCCCCCCCACTTACCCCAACCCGCCAAAACCTAATTCCACACCCACCCCCGCCACCATCAACCCCAAAATTCAAATCTTTTACCCCCCGAAACCTAAACCTAAACCACCCCCACCCAAAAATATAAACATACCCTACCCACCGCCTACCAAAAACCCTAAGCCCCACCAATCACAAACAAAAACGTGACCCCCCGCCACCAAAACCCTAACCCCCCCCCCCCCCCCTAAAAATAAAAAAAAAAGAAAACAAAAAAAAAACACAAAATCTAAACCCACCTTACCCATCCCCAACCCCACACCTAAAACCTAAGCATTACAAGGTAAACTCAAAAAAAATTAACCCTAAAAGCTAAACTAAACCCAAAAATTAAACCCTAAAGCTTAACCGGACATTTAATACAAATGTGAATTAGAATTCGCATTTTTTTTTGTTTTCTTATACTTTTTTCTGAACGGGGATGACGTGGGAAAGAGAATATCCACACCAGTATTTAGTTTTGACTTAAATTTTGTGTTATGATTTTTTTTTATTTATGTAGGAGTTCTCAAGTTTTCCTCCTTAGCTATGAGTTTTCTATTAAACCTTTCCCTACACACACACACATATATATATACACACACACACACACGGGGAAAGTGAATATGAGGCTGTTAAGCACCCAAGCTTACTTGTGAAAACATTAGAACTATGTTGTTTTTAATCCCACCTTTACATTAGTTTAATCATAATTTCGATATCTTATTTCTCAATTTTCAATCAAGATTCAAGATTCATCAAAAAATTTTATGTTGATCTTCGAAACCATGATTCCATATTTTGCAATAAAAAAGTTTTCCATCAAAATTAATCTTGGCTCTCATATGGACACTCTCAGTACGGAATCATGGTTTCAATGATCAACATTAAAAAAGTTCGAGGAATATCGAATCGTGATTGGAAATTGAGAAATGAGGAAATTAAATTATGATAAACTAATGCAGAGTGGATGGGATTAAAAAAAAGAATTAAATTTTCTCCTTTTTTAGGTAATTTTAATCAAAACTATGTAGTTTTGATGGTTTCACATGTAAGGTTGGTTGCTTAACAACCCCATATTCACTTTCCCATAATATGAGGCTGTTAAGCACCCAAGGTTACATCAGAAACCATTAAAACTACGTAGTTTTGGATTAAAATTTCCTAAAAAGACTAATTTTATTCTTTCTTTGAATCCCATGTTTTCATTAGTTTTTCATAATCGATTTCTTATTTCTCAGTTTTCAATCAAGATTCAAGATTCATCAAAATTTTAATGTCGATCTTTGAAACCATGATTCCGTATTTTGAAATAAAAAAGTTCTCCCTCAAAATTAATTTTGGCTCTCATAAGGACACTCTCAGTGCTCCTCGTTCACTCCTCTAATCCTCATTCCCATGCTTAAGTCTTAATTTTTTTTTTTGTGTACCAGCCAGACAAAATAACAATATACAGTTTATCCAAAAAATAAATGAATGCAGATCACAAATACGTGGTCATTCATCTTTTGTTGCAGTTTAACCATAGATCAAATAAACAAATGGGTCAAATTTTCTTTTCTATCTTAACGGGTTCCTCTCCTTTCTTGGTACGGAATCATGGTTTCAATGATCGACATTAAAAAAATTGAGGAATATTGAATCGTGATTGGAAATTGAGGAATGTGGAAATCAAATTATGATAAACTAATGCAAAGGGGATGGGATTAAAATTAAATCTTCCCTTTTTTTTAGGAAATTTTAATCAAAACTACGTAGTTTTGATGGTTTCACATGTAAGGTTGGATGCTTAACAACCCCATATTCACACACACACACACACCACACACACATATATATATATCCTAATGGGAAACCAACATGATGGTGCAGCGACGACAATTTCTAATGTGGTACTCATTATCTATGGTTTATCAATTTTCTGGTGATATATTGTATAGTGCTTAAGTTATTGAGAATTGTGTGCTCATTGCCGCGACATTCAGTTGGTACTGGTCATGTCTATTATAGTATCGGTAATATAAACCCATAATTCATTTAATTTCATTTATAGGATTATTACACTAAAAATAAAACACATCATTGTTCTTATCCTTTATTTTATTAGCCCATTTCTTATGTTTTATCTTGTAAACGTAAGTTATGATATATTGTATTGATCTCAATGCATATTTAAGTGAGTGTTGTTTATTTAGGATAAATTAAAGCACTTTAAGGTAGTACGTGTCTCGTGACTTGTTTAACTACATTCAATTAGTTTAGCATCAACTGATAAGGATATAATATCTTAGTACTAAAACTTACTTTAAAATGGTTCTCAAATATAGAAGTGGGATTTCAATTAACTAAAACTTTTTTTTTTTCCATTATCAAATATAGAGGTGGGAATTCAGTTATGTAATACTACCAAGCATATCTTGGATCAGGGTCGGCTTATATCCAAATGAGCCAATTTAAAGCGAATGAAATTTAATACAAGGCTTTAGAAGCAAGGTTTTTCAATAGGCCTACATGCAACACATGTAAAATTAGAAAAGAATTATTATTCTTAGATACTGTTTTCATGTCCTTTTAAATACTTGCAATATTTAATGTTTCCCAGCAAAACTATACAAGAGTTCTCAGAGAAACTATTAAAACTGAACCAAATGGTGACAATCATGGTGTTGGAAAGTTTGGGATTAGAGAAATATATGGATGAACATTTGAGGTCAACATTTTATGAGCTTCGGGTCATTAAATACAAAGTCCCCGAAGCAAACGAGCCCAAAATAGGGATCGATTCTCATACAGACAAGTATATGGTCTCAGTTTTACATCAACATCAAGTTGGCGGACTCGAGGTGCAAACCAAATCCGGAAAATGGATCAAAGTTCAACCATCACCTAATTCTTTCATTGTCCTGATTGGTGATATCCTCCATGTAAGCTATACTCATAAAAGAAAATTGTATTCTAAAAATGGATTAGTTAATTTCATGTTATCACTAAAGATGCGTAGGACGCATCAAGTCCAAGTTGACCTAACACTTCTTGGACCCCACTTATTTGGGAGTCTCGTGCAATTATTTTCACTTTTATTTGTATTGTTATAAAAACTATTTGAGCATATTTTGACTAAACTTCCAAAATTAAATTAAAATTGTAGGCATGGACGAATGGGCGATTACATGCGCCTTATCATCGAGTAGTGATGAGTGGGGACAAGCCAAGGTATTCTAGTGGATTGTTTTGGATACCGAAAGACGAACATGTGACTAAAGCCCCGTCGGAGGTTGTGGATGAAGAACACCCTTTAATCTATAAACCTTTCAAGTACATAGAATACATTGAATTTATCCACACTGAGGCGGGTCAACAAGCTCAGTCACCTCTCATGACTTATTGTGGTGTTTGAAAACCCTGCATCGCTTGTTTCAATCACCTTTTAGTTGATGTGTGTGCTTCAGTTCACGTGTCTCGTTTGTGTTTGTGTTTGTGTTCGTGGTTGTGTGCACTACTGTGTGTCACCAAATACTTGCTATAATGTATTTATGTATGGAATAAACATCAACTTCTAGAATAACCATTGTATCTATCACAATTTTCTCCATTTAGTCTCATTCCGAACTAAAATGGACATCATATGAAGTCATTGTCCCACGTACACAAGTAGTAGTAATAGACAAAAAAATTGTAGAAACCGTAACACTGCAATATTAGAGAGAGGCCCTATAGGGGTTTATATATTGTTGGATCGAGAAGAATTGAATATCAATGGATCAAGGGTGGAATCAATGATCCAATTAGGTGTTATAGGTGTTTCATAAAGGATTAGAATGATATGGTAATGATCAAGAACACACACACACACACGCAATATCACCCACTAAATGCGCAGCACCTTGTTACGAAATTGAAAAAGATACAAAGTCTGTAAGGGTGTACTTACAGACTCCCTTTGGACCTAGCTAGATATCTTCAAAACTTCCAATAGCAACACCAATCAACAATCCTCTATCAACAACTCTTCAAGCTTCATTGATCGGCAACTACGACAAGTCAAACCCGACTGAATATTCTTTGCCACGCAGTATCTGACCTTCTTCTGGAAGCACACAGCTTGGTCTGCATCTTGATCTTGACAATGAATTTGATTCTTGTTCAATGTCTTTATATCAGCTTTGGACAAATTCATTAACTACATCGGATGGAAGACTCTTAGCTTGCGACAGATATTTGGATCATTCTTCAACATAATCACAGCTTCCGTAGTAAAATAGTCATAATACCAGAAAATGAACTCGTTCGAGAAATTCTACTCCATCGGCACAAGTGGGATCATGGTTAGAATCCCAGGTGGTGTAACGTACTGTCACACCCTCAAATTTCCAATGCGGAGTTTACACCATGAGGCGCGTGACATACCAGGATCCCCATAGCCATTAGTTACAAGAACGACTCGAAATGCCCAAACCATTTAGTTCGTTTTCAAAAATCAAGTTTAATGATTAACCAAAAAGTTTAGAGTATTACGGAAGCGTATAGTGAATATCAAAGTAAAACATCATGCGCAAAACACCGCGCCCAAAACCAAATCCGTGAGCTCTGGATGGGCAACCCATCAGGGCAAAGCGGACAATATTGGTGGTGAGAGGGGCCGGATGTTACAGATGGTATCAGAGCCACTTTTGTGCCGTTCGGGATGGTGGGTGTATACCTCATTAGGGACGATGAGACTCTAACAGGGGATGAATGTGACACCCCAGGAAAATCCCACATTGGTCGTTGCCAGGAGAGATCCTTGGTTCCTAAGTAATGATTTGCCTCTTAAATCACCAACGCGTTTTGGGGCTTAATGTTAGTGGATGAGAGGAGAACTCCACAGTTTAAGCGTGCTCAGGTGGGAGCACCACAAGGATGGTGACCTCCTGGGAAGTCTCCACTGGGGCACCCAAAAACAAATCCGTGAGCTCTAGATGGGCAACCCATCGGGGCAAAGCGGACAATATTGGTGGTGAGAGGGGCTGGATGTTACACGTACACCCACCTTACTTTGCTCTCTTTATCATTTAGGCTTTTGTCCAACGTGTTGTTCGATTTTATCTGCTTCAATCTTGCAAGACCACGAACATACTAGTATGGTAGGGACTTGATCTTGTATACCCTTTAAAAGTAAAGAATGTCGCTCTCAAACTTGATCCCAATCGCATTTGCCTAGGACACACACATCCAACTAACAATGTTACCAGACATGAGATTCCATTTCTGGCTTACCTTCTTAACTTGGATAGGCTCAGGCTGTCTTCTTGAATACCAAGCCTCACATGCCGGTTGAACCTGTTTCTTTCTTTCCTGATTAGTCTCTGGTTCATCTTCAAGCGGTTACAACTTCAGCCATCTGTCTATCAAATCAAAATCACCGTGTGTGTGCACTATCAGTAGGGACGACCTGTTCATATGTAAGACTGAAGATCTAGGCAACCTCTTCTCTAGATGGTTCTGGAGGTATTTCACCTTCCTCCATATCCATATTGTCACACCCTCAAATTCCACTGCGGGGTTTATACCACGAGGCACGTGACACACTAGGATCCCCATAGCCATAAGTCATATGAACAACTCTAAATGCCCAAACCATTTTGTCCGTTTGTGAAAAGATAGTTTAACGTTTTATTTTAAAAAGTTCAATGTAATACGGAATCGTAAACGAAATGTTAACAGTTAAAAACCATGCTCAAACAACGTGCCCAAAACCAATGTAAATGTAAGCAAAACGATAGTTAATATTGTTCAATGCCCATGACACAATGATGCATGTCTAGAGTGCTCCTTACCTAATGACCTGCAAAAGCATGCTAACATGTGTCAACATAAAGTCGGTGAGTTCACAGTTTAAGTCGCAAAAGTAAAGTTTCCAAAGTTGTAAAACACCATCAGTTTCTATGCATGCCAGGGGTAGCTAACCCACTCAATGTAACTAAACAGGAGTATTATTGGGAACATACAGAAGTTGTTAATTTGCCTTAGTACTAGTATCTATCAACACTAGTAGGAAAAATGTGGTCATAAGTTCATGCCTGTGACCCAAGCACCTCAGGCATGAGGTTGCTACACAACCTAATAGCGCTACTAACTAATACCCCGTTTGCCTCCAACGATTAACGCAATAATGTGTAAGGACTTTAAAGTGATAGAAATGTTTAGTTCACAAAGCACAAGAAGTTGTGAAACTGATAAAAACTCGATTCACCCATGGAATCAAAGTATCCCAAAACCCGGGATAGAAAAGTAGTCCCAAACTGGACTAGAAAAGTAAGTAATTCCCAACCATGAATTATGTTGTCTCCAAACCCGAGATGCATGCTTTTGAGAAAATAGTAGTGAAACTCACCTTAGAGTGTGTGCCAAGTATAACAGCAAGACCCGCGAACGTGGAAGACAACCCATCTCTCGATAACATATGGAACATTGAGTTATGAGTGGTTGAACGTGGTTACACGTGTTGTTTATGCTAACTCATTGTACCCTAAAATGACCTAGGTGACATCTCATGCAAGTGGACCCGACACAAGTAAACCATGTATCATCGTTCAATCGTTGGTAACTAGTTTATAGTGTTACATGCTAAGACTTTTTGACACTAGATTATGTTATATTCTCCCCCTAAAATCATCAATAACTAAAACCTAATAAAAAATTATGATAAAAAACAACTTAAAATCATCAAACAATCCTGTTCTAGGGTTCGGCCAAAGAACACCCTAATCTGTCCTTGAAACTTGTCCATTACCTGTAATATTAGTGTTAAAATAATGAGAATAGAACAGGGATCAATAATCACGGTTGAGAAAAACAAGGGCAACAAGGTCTTGTGTTTTTGAAAAATTTTGAAAAAGTATAGACTGATGGTTCGAATGTGAAGTCTGGTATATATAGGTGCTACCTTCGACCGTTCATACTAGGCGAATGTGAAACTGTTTCCACATTCGACCCTATTTAAAGGTTCGAATATGGACACAAGGATCGAATGTACAAAATGTCATAGGAACACTCACATTCGTCCATTTTGATAGGTTCGAAAGTAACAAAATTTCCACATTCGACCCAGTTAAGGGGCGAATGAAAAATGGAAATTTTGAAAATTTACCAAATCTCAAAATCGAATCCCGTTCAAACATTTTTCAAAATTTTAAGCCTTAATCATTCATTATTTCACATTTAAATGATACAAAACTCAAATTGGTTCATCAAATTTCAGAAAATGACCATCAAACACCATCGGTTATCGAAAATAACTCAGAAATGTAAAAATTTTTGGTTTTTCTGAAATGTACACGACACCCTCTGCGCAAAAATTTCAAACAACCGCTCACCTGCAAAAATACAGAACAAACTGCTCACAATCGAAATCATATCAAAGGACGAAAGAATGAAAAGGCTCAAAGCCAGGTGCTTACCTGCCAACGACTCCATACCTCCGTTACCATACTGGATTACATCATAGCCCTCTCGGATCCCCAATCGGCTAACTCCCAACAACTTCAACATGCCCTCGTCGCATCGATCAAGATCATCCAAACGAGTGTGATGAGCAGACAGCACCTTAAACCAATCTTCCTCTTGAATGTCCTTCACCACTTCAAACAACGGTACCTTCTGGCCAGAACGAATGTTCAACCATTGCATCTCTACTGGGATAGCCTCCTTCTTAAGGTAGAAGAAGAATCTTTTCCAATCACGAAGGCTCTCGGGAGAGCTCTTCGCCACCACTACAGTCACTACCTTCGACCTCTCCACAAAAGAAATCCACCCAATATCCTTCATCTCCAGTTTGTAGAATACATTAAACTGCTCAAATTGAGGCTCCATCCTCAAGTGGCCTCAAAATGCATCACCCTCATCACCTCAAAGGGGCTCATCTGAGAAATGTGCATGCCATAATCCTGCAACACAGTCAATAGAAATCTCAACACCGGAATCCTAAACAGACTATACACAAAAAGGACTCATAGAGACAAATCTTGTCCGCCGGACAGTCCATGGGGGTTTTCCCGTTCTCCGGTAACTCAGGTTCCCACTCCCGATGAATATCATACTTGTGCAACAGAGCCCTGAATTTCTTCTTCGACCACACTATCCGGGCCTCAACCGTTGCTAACTCAGCCTTCTTATCATCACCCGACATGATAACCAGAAGAAGTATAAAAGAAACGAAGAAAAAAGCAAGATTTTTTTGGGTTTTGTGATCGGAGTTTGAGAGAATTTTTGCCGGAGAAGAAGAAAACAAGTGAACAAATATCTAAGGTGAAGGTCCTATCTATACCCATCGCATTAATTGCAAGCGGAAAGCAGATAATAATGACAGACGACCTTTTCCGATAGAGGTCCAATCAACGAACACTACGTCAGACGGCCCACGTGACAAACGGCACAGACTCGTCTCTTCATATCCAAACATTCCCGCCATTCAATTTGTACAGAATTGAAAAAGACAATTTTAGTGCGCAATAACTACACTTCAGCAGGCGCAGACTCGGACAAAAACCACATTTTTCCTCATCATTATTTATATCAAACATGCGCTTCAAGGCCTGACACCTCCTCAGGTGTCACGCAAGCGCCAAAAGGAAAAACTTTATGTTATTCATTATTTATATCTTCTACATGCGCTTCAAGGCCTGACGCCTCCGCAGGTGTCACGTAAGCGCCAGAAGGAAAAACTTTATGTTTTGTCATTATTGATATCTTCTACATGCGCTACATGGCCTGACGCCTCCTCAGGTGTCACGCAAGCGCCAGAAGGAAAAACTTTACGTTTTTCATTATTTATCTTCTACATGCGCTTCAAGGCCTGACGCCTCCTCAGGTGTCACGCAAGCGCTAGAAGGAAAAACTTTATGACGCCTTTACATTTTTCATTTTTATATCTTCTACATGCGCAAGAACACATGACGCCTCTTCCGGTATCACGCAGACACTACAATGAAAAATTTGGTATTTTTTTCACTATTTACATCATCTAGATATGCAACAACGGTCGACACAGTATAGGTATCCCACAAGCAAAAACCAGCAATCAGTGGAACATTAAAATGATGACTGTTTCTCCTCAGAATATCTGCAACACCTGTATAGCTCATTCTCACTGAAGCTAAAGGAACCTATGGAAGAATGCTTTCTCTTCTTTCTGAAGCTAAATGAACCTACGGAAGAATGCTTTCTCCTTCTTCCTGAAACTAAAGGAGCCTATGGAAAACGGTTTTTCCATCCTTTACCATTACATCGCGTAAACTCGCCGACACCTCTTCAGGCTCCGCGCGAACGCATACTCCGTCTTACACCAACAGATTGGTCACTGTGCGCGCACCGGTTGATGATGACCTATATTACGTGTACACCTTGTTACATGAAAACCCAGTGACGACTTGATGTAACTCAAAGTACATATGTACATTTCACCCCTCTTAGACTAAACAGAGTCGAGCACTCCCTCGTTACTTCTACAAGGTAATATGAAAGCACTGGACTAGGGGGACTTGAAGGGATATGGTACCAAACACTAGTAATACCATATCAAAAATCAACTCACAAAAAGCTGCATCCGTTAAACATGACGGTGGCTCTCTCGCCCGTTTTAGGTCAGCAGTGCACCACGAGTCCATAACCCAACAGACGCACGCTCACCCGCCCGTTTTACGTCGACGCACAACGAAGCTTACTAATCAAGATAAGTGAACCTTCGTCCACACACTGAAATATTCCTTTCATGGCAGCATCGAGACACACACCCCAGAGCAGTTCTGCCTTGGACAACTGTTCCTGACGCAACAGGCTGCCCAACCAATCAAGGGTTGTGCCCATCCTGACACCCAGAAAGGACGATGACATGGCAGCTCCCTAGCTAAAATATCTTTCTGACATAAGACTTTTGCAACTCCCACTTGTCTCAGGTTCTAGATGAAGGGATGTTTACCCACAGCCCTGGAGTAGCTAATAGGTGGACGCCACGTGTACGCCCCCCTTCAGCGTCCACTCATCGGACGCCACGTGTATCTTCCTCAGGACGGTAACATCCCCCCCTTTTTTTCCTCCTCTTTTTTATCAAAGCCACTTGCACCAATTGGGCTTTGGATTGATTTGGGCCGGAAACCAAGAGACACCTCTACCTGGGTAGGGCCCCACCAAGGGTAGAGGATGGGTTGAGGAAGTCGGACGTCGAGGTACTATAAAAGGAGGAGTCCCTTCTCCTTTTATTGGCATCTTATATTCACTAACACTTTCGCTGAAAGACTACGACCACATCGTACTTTTCCAACCCTTGTTTATTTACTAGCGTTTAGAGGCTCGGCTCTTCTAATCTGTTGTCTCTTAAACATCCTTGGTGTCTTATCCTTAGACCAAGCACATTTTATAAACAAACATTTTTATAAATACCCCGTAGAACCACTACCAAGATCAGCGCTAACCCGGTGATCTAGGATTCGTGTTTCTTCATAGTAGTTTTTATTTTATTTGTAGTAGTGAGTTATTTTTTAGTAGTTTTTATTTTATTTCTAGTAGTGTGTTATTTTTTTAATTTAATGTAATGTTTTTTATTTTATTTAATGTAATATTTTTTATTTTATTTAATTTAATGTTTTTATTTTTTTAAAATGTAAGGTTTTTAGTTTAATTTTTTTTAAAAAGTTTAGTGATGAAATGTGATGGAATGTGAACACCGCCACATGAGTATAGTGATAGAATGTGATGGAATGAGGTGGCAAAATCTGATTCGGTGTGATAATGTGATGAGTGTGATGGGGTGATGACCACCCCATCCACCCTTAGTGGAGTCTCGGAACCCATGTTGTGATGTCGTCACCGTCTCTATAGGTTGTCTATATATATGTAGGCATGTAAATTCAAATTTAAACATCACAAATAGCTGCCTACTAGAAGGCTAACTTTGACTATTTAATAAAAAATTGATCACAAGCATTTTTTGAAATGTTTTTGATCAGGTTGTCTATTTTGGCATGTTTCTATCTACATGTAATATACATGTGAGACATGGATATAAAGCGTAAATATAAACAAGCAACCGGTATTTGAAAGAGTAAAAATAAAACATGTGGGAGCCACAAATTTGGTATAGCTGCCTATTTAATCACTAAAGAATTTGTAAATTTGAATAAAAAAATTAGATGTCGTCACCATCTTATTGGTTGTCTATATATATGCAGGCATGTAAATTCAAATTTAAACATCACAACATGGGTTCCGAGACTCCACTTAAACTTCCTTCCATAAACTTCACAAATTTAGTCCAAAACACAGAGAACAATGATTGGAACATAACGAAATCACAAGTCCACCAAGCTCTTGTAGAATTTGGTATTTTTGAAGCAAGGCTTGACAACTTCCCACCTGAGCTCCAAACGTCCATGCAAGATTCTTTGCAGGACCTTTTTGATCTTCCATTGGAAAAAAAACTCAAAACCAGTTCGACGAAACCCTTTACGGGCTACTTGAACCAGTTACCAACGGCACCACTCTTCGAAAGCATGGCCATTAAAGACGCACCCATTCTTGATAATGCTGAAAGCTTTACTAAAATTTTGTGGCCAAACGGCAACCCCAAATTTAGGTATCTTGTTTACTTCTTTAGTAGCACTCGACGAGGGTGGTAAACAATTTGAAAACTTGAGCTCGAGAATAGTTCAACAAATGAAACTATATATATTGATTTTATATACATATACACACACATATATATCCATATATATATATGTATGTATATATATATAAGTATATATATATATAGGGGATGGTTCAATAGAAACTCATTTTATTGAGAATACTCGAGAACTCGTAAATAAATGCAAAAAAAAAAAAAAAAAAAGAATGATAACTCAAAATTTAAGTAAAAAATAGAAAATTAGTTTGGTGCTTTTCTTTCTCACATCATCCCCGTTTAGAAAACAAATTAAAAAAAAAACCTAAAAAACGCTATTGCATATGTGTATTATAACCCAAAATCCTTAACCCCCCCTACCCCCACCCAAAAACCTAATTCCACATGACCCACCGCCACCATCAACCCAAAATTCAAATCTTTTACCCGAAAACCTAAACCTAAACCACTCATCCACCCCCACCCAAAAATATAAACATACCCTACCCACCGCCTACCAAAAACCCTTAGCCCCACCAATCACAAACAAAAACGTGACCCCCCGCCCAAAAACCTAACCCCCCCCCCCCCACAAAAAAAAAAGAAAAAAAAAACAAAAAGAAAAACAAAATCTAAACCCACCTTACCCATCCCCAACCCCACACCTAAAACCTAAGCATTACAAGGTAAACTCAAAAAAAAATTAACCCTAAAAGCTAAACTAAACCCAAAAATTAAACCCTAAAGCTTAACCGGACATTTAATACAAATGTGAATTAGAATTCGCATTTTTTTTGTTTTCTTATATTTTTTTCTGAACGGGGATGACGTGGGAAAGAGAATATCCACACCAGTATTTAGTTTTGACTTAAATTTTGTGTTATGATTTTTTTTATTTAAGTAGGAGTTCTCAAGTTTTCTCCCTAGCTATGAGTTTTCTATTAAACCTTTCCCTACATATATATATATATACACACACACGGGGAAAGTGAATATGAGGCTGTTAAGCACCCAAGCTTACTTGTGAAAACATTAGAACTATGTAGTTTTGATTAAAATTTCCTAAAAAGACTAATTTTATTCTTTTTTTAAACCCACCTTTACATTAGTTTAGCATAATTTGATATCTTATTTCTCAATTTTCAATCAAGATTCAAGATTCATCAAAAAATTTTATGTTGATCTTCGAAACCATGATTCCATATTTTGCAATAAAAAAGTTTTCCATCAAAATTAATCTTGGCTCTCATATGGACACTCTCAGTACGGAATCATGGTTTCAATGATCAACATTAAAAAAGTTCGAGGAATATCGAATCGTGATTGGAAATTGAGAAATGAGGAAATTAAATTATGATAAACTAATGCAGAGTGGATGGGATTAAAAAAAAGAATTAAATTTTCTCTTTTTTAGGTAATTTTAATCAAAACTATGTAGTTTTGATGGTTTCACATGTAAGGTTGGTTGCTTAACAACCCCATATTCACTTTCCCATAATATGAGGCTGTTAAGCACCCAAGGTTACATCAGAAACCATTAAAACTACGTAGTTTTGGTTAAAATTTCCTAAAAAGACTAATTTTATTCTTTCTTTGAATCCCATGTTTTCATTAGTTTTTCATAATCGATTTCTTATTTCTCAGTTTTCAATCAAGATTCAAGATTCATCAAAATTTTAATGTCGATCTTTGAAACCATGATTCCGTAGTTTGCAATAAAAATGTTCTCCCTCAAAATTAATTTTGGCTCTCATTAGGACACTCTCAGTGCTCCTCGTTCACTCCTCTAATCCTCATTCCCATGCTTAAGTCTTAATTTTTTTTTTTGTGTACCAGCCAGACAAAATAACAATATACAGTTTATCCAAAAAATAAATGAATGAAGATCACAAATACGTGGTCATTCATCTTTCCTTGCAGTTTAACCATAGATCAAATAAACAAATGGGTCAAATTTCTTTTCTATCTTAACGGGTTCCTCTCCTTTCTAGGTACGGAATCATGGTTTCAATGATCGACAATAAAAAAATTGAGGAATATTGAATCGTGATTGGAAATTGAGGAATGTGGAAATCAAATTATGATAAACTAATGCAAAGGGAATGGGATTAAAATTAAATCTTCCCTTTTTTTTAGGAAATTTTAATCAAAACTACGTAGTTTTAATGGTTTCACATGTAAGGTTGGATGCTTAACAACCCCATATTCACACACACACACACACACACACACACACATATATATATATATATATATATATATATATATATATATATATATATATCCTAATGGGAAACCAACATGATGGTGCAGCGACGACAATTTCTAATGTGGTACTCATCATCTATGGTTTATCAATTTTCTGGTGATATATTGTATAGTGCTTAAGTTATTGAGAATTGTGTGCTCATTGCCGCGACATTCAGTTGGTACTGGTCATGTCTATTATAGTATCGGTAATATAAACCCATAATTCATTTAATTTCATTTATAGGATTATTACACTAAAAATAAAACACATCATTGTTCTTATCCTTTATTTTATTAGCCCATTTCTTATGTTTTATCTTGTAAACGTAAGTTATGATATATTGTATTGATCTCAATGCATATTTAAGTGAGTGTTGTTTATTTAGGATAAATTAAAGCACTTTAAGGTAGTACATGTCTCGTGACTTGTTTAACTACATTCAATTAGTTTAGCATCAACTGATAAGGATATAATATCTTAGTACTAAAACTTACTTTAAAATGGTTCTCAAATATAGAAGTGGGATTTCAATTAACTAAAACTTTTTTTTTTCCATTATCAAATATAGAGGTGGGAATTCAGTTATGTAATACTACCAAGCATATCTTGGATCAGGGTCGGCTTATATCCAAATGAGCCAATTTAAAGCGAATGAAATTTAATACAAGGCTTTAGAAGCAAGGTTTTTCAATAGGCCTACATGCAACACATGTAAAATTAGAAAAGAATTATTATTCTTAGATACTGTTTTCATGTCCTTTTAAATACTTGCAATATTTAATGTTTCCCAGCAAAACTATACAAGAGTTCTCAGAGAAACTATTAAAACTGAACCAAATGGTGACAATCATGGTGTTGGAAAGTTTGGGATTAGAGAAATATATGGATGAACATTTGAGGTCAACATTTTATGAGCTTCGGGTCATTAAATACAAAGTCCCCGAAGCAAACGAGCCCAATATAGGGATCGATTCTCATACAGACAAGTATATGGTCTCAGTTTTACATCAACATCAAGTTGGCGGACTCGAGGTGCAAACCAAATCCGGAAAATGGATCAAAGTTCAACCATCACCTAATTCTTTCATTGTCCTGATTGGTGATATCCTCCATGTAAGCTATACTCATAAAAGAAAATTGTATTCTAAAAATGGATTAGTTAATTTCATGTTATCACTAAAGATGCGTAGGACGCATCAAGTCCAAGTTGACCTAACACTTCTTGGACCCCACTTATTTGGGAGTCTCGTGCAATTATTTTCACTTTTATTTGTATTGTTATAAAAACTATTTGAGCATATTTTGACTAAACTTCCAAAATTAAATTAAAATTGTAGGCATGGACGAATGGGCGATTACATGCGCCTTATCATCGAGTAGTGATGAGTGGGGACAAGCCAAGGTATTCTAGTGGATTGTTTTGGATACCGAAAGACGAACATGTGACTAAAGCCCCGTCGGAGGTTGTGGATGAAGAACACCCTTTAATCTATAAACCTTTCAAGTACATAGAATACATTGAATTTATCCACACTGAGGCGGGTCAACAAGCTCAGTCACCTCTCATGACTTATTGTGGTGTTTGAAAACCCTGCATCGCTTGTTTCAATCACCTTTTAGTTGATGTGTGTGCTTCAGTTCACGTGTCTCGTTTGTGTTTGTGTTTGTGTTCGTGGTTGTGTGCACTACTGTGTGTCACCAAATACTTGCTATAATGTATTTATGTATGGAATAAACATCAACTTCTAGAATAACCATTGTATCTATCACAATTTTCTCCATTTAGTCTCATTCCGAACTAAAATGGACATCATATGAAGTCATTGTCCCACGTACACAAGTAGTAGTAATAGACAAAAAAATTGTAGAAACCGTAACACTGCAATATTAGAGAGAGGCCCTATAGGGGTTTATATATTGTTGGATCGAGAAGAATTGAATATCAATGGATCAAGGGTGGAATCAATGATCCAATTAGGTGTTATAGGTGTTTCATAAAGGATTAGAATGATATGGTAATGATCAAGAACACACACACACACACGCAATATCACCCACTAAATGCGCAGCACCTTGTTACGAAATTGAAAAAGATACAAAGTCTGTAAGGGTGTACTTACAGACTCCCTTTGGACCTAGCTAGATATCTTCAAAACTTCCAATAGCAACACCAATCAACAATCCTCTATCAACAACTCTTCAAGCTTCATTGATCGGCAACTACGACAAGTCAAACCCCGACTGAATATTCTTTGCCACGCAGTATCTGACCTTCTTCTGGAAGCACACAGCTTGGTCTGCATCTTGATCTTGACAATGAATTTGATTCTTGTTCAATGTCTTTATATCAGCTTTGGACAAATTCATTAACTACATCGGATGGAAGACTCTTAGCTTGCGACAGATATTTGGATCATTCTTCAACATAATCACAGCTTCCGTAGTAAAATAGTCATAATACCAGAAAATGAACTCGTTCGAGAAATTCTACTCCATCGGCACAAGTGGGATCATGGTTAGAATCCCAGGTGGTGTAACGTACTGTCACACCCTCAAATTTCCAATGCGGAGTTTACACCATGAGGCGCGTGACATACCAGGATCCCCATAGCCATTAGTTACAAGAACGACTCGAAATGCCCAAACCATTTAGTTCGTTTTCAAAAATCAAGTTTAATGATTAACCAAAAAGTTTAGAGTATTACGGAAGCGTATAGTGAATATCAAAGTAAAACATCATGCGCAAAACACCGCGCCCAAAACCAAATCCGTGAGCTCTGGATGGGCAACCCATCAGGGCAAAGCGGACAATATTGGTGGTGAGAGGGGCCGGATGTTACAGATGGTATCAGAGCCACTTTTGTGCCGTTCGGGATGGTGGGTGTATACCTCATTAGGGACGATGAGACTCTAACAGGGGATGAATGTGACACCCCAGGAAAATCCCACATTGGTCGTTGCCAGGAGAGATCCTTGGTTCCTAAGTAATGATTTGCCTCTTAAATCACCAACGCGTTTTGGGGCTTAATGTTAGTGGATGAGAGGAGAACTCCACAGTTTAAGCGTGCTCAGGTGGGAGCACCACAAGGATGGGTGACCTCCTGGGAAGTCTCCACTGGGGCACCCAAAAACAAATCCGTGAGCTCTAGATGGGCAACCCATCGGGGCAAAGCGGACAATATTGGTGGTGAGAGGGGCTGGATGTTACACGTACACCCACCTTACTTTGCTCTCTTTATCATTTAGGCTTTTGTCCAACGTGTTGTTCGATTTTATCTGCTTCAATCTTGCAAGACCACGAACATACTAGTATGGTAGGGACTTGATCTTGTATACCCTTTAAAAGTAAAGAATGTCGCTCTCAAACTTGATCCCAATCGCATTTGCCTAGGACACACACATCCAACTAACAATGTTACCAGACATGAGATTCCATTTCTGGCTTACCTTCTTAACTTGGATAGGCTCAGGCTGTCTTCTTGAATACCAAGCCTCACATGCCGGTTGAACCTGTTTCTTTCTTTCCTGATTAGTCTTAGGTTCATCTTCAAGCGGTTACAACTTCAGCCATCTGTCTATCAAATCAAAATCACCGTGTGTGTGCACCATCAGTAGGGACGACCTGTTCATATGTAAGACTGAAGATCTAGGCAACCTCTTCTCTAGATGGTTCTGGAGGTATTTCACCTTCCTCCATATCCATATTGTCACACCCTCAAATTCCACTGCGGGGTTTATACCACGAGGCACGTGACACACTAGGATCCCCATAGCCATAAGTCATATGAACAACTCTAAATGCCCAAACCATTTTGTCCGTTTGTGAAAAGATAGTTTAACGTTTTATTTTAAAAAGTTCAATGTAATACGGAATCGTAAACGAAATGTTAACAGTTAAAAACCATGCTCAAACAACGTGCCCAAAACCAATGTAAATGTAAGCAAAACGATAGTTAATATTGTTCAATGCCCATGACACAATGATGCATGTCTAGAGTGCTCCTTACCTAATGACCTGCAAAAGCATGCTAACATGTGTCAACATAAAGTCGGTGAGTTCACAGTTTAAGTCGCAAAAGTAAAGTTTCCAAAGTTGTAAAACACCATCAGTTTCTATGCATGCCAGGGGTAGCTAACCCACTCAATGTAACTAAACAGGAGTATTATTGGGAACATACAGAAGTTGTTAATTTGCCTTAGTACTAGTATCTATCAACACTAGTAGGAAAAATGTGGTCATAAGTTCATGCATGTGACCCAAGCACCTCAGGCATGAGGTTGCTACACAACCTAATAGCGCTACTAACTAATACCCCGTTTGCCTCCAACGATTAACGCAATAATGTGTAAGGACTTTAAAGTGATAGAAATGTTTAGTTCACAAAGCACAAGAAGTTGTGAAACTGATAAAAACTCGATTCACCCATGGAATCAAAGTATCCCAAAACCCGGGATAGAAAAGTAGTCCCAAACTGGACTAGAAAAGTAAGTAATTCCCAACCATGAATTATGTTGTCTCCAAACCCGAGATGCATGCTTTTGAGAAAATAGTAGTGAAACTCACCTTAGAGTGTGTGCCAAGTATAACAGCAAGACCCGCGAACGTGGAAGACAACCCATCTCTCGATAACATATGAAACATTGAGTTATGAGTGGTTGAACGTGGTTACACGTGTTGTTTATGCTAACTCATTGTACCCTAAAATGACCTAGGTGACATCTCATGCAAGTGGACCCGACACAAGTAAACCATGTATCATCGTTCAATCGTTGGTAACTAGTTTATAGTGTTACATGCTAAGACTTTTTGACACTAGATTATGTTATATTCTCCCCCTAAAATCATCAATAACTAAAACCTAATAAAAAATTATGATAAAAAACAACTTAAAATCATCAAACAATCCTGTTCTAGGGTTCGGCCAAAGAACACCCTAATCTGTCCTTGAAACTTGTCCATTACCTGTAATATTAGTGTTAAAATAATGAGAATAGAACAGGGATCAATAATCACGGTTGAGAAAAACAAGGGCAACAAGGTCTTGTGTTTTTGAAAAATTTTGAAAAAGTATAGACTGATGGTTCGAATGTGAAGTCTGGTATATATAGGTGCTACCTTCGACCGTTCATACTAGGCGAATGTGAAACTGTTTCCACATTCGACCCTATTTAAAGGTTCGTATATGGACACAAGGATCGAATGTACAAAATGTCATAGGAACACTCACATTCGTCCATTTTGATAGGTTCGAAAGTAACAAAATTTCCACATTCGACCCAGTTAAGGGGCGAATGAAAAATGGAAATTTTGAAAATTTACCAAATCTCAAAATCGAATCCCGTTCAAACATTTTTCAAAATTTTAAGCCTTAATCATTCATTATTTCACATTTAAATGATACAAAACTCAAATTGGTTCATCAAATTTCAGAAAATGACCATCAAACACCATCGGTTATCGAAAATAACTCAGAAATGTAAAAATTTTTGGTTTTTCTGAAATGTACACGACACCCTCTGCGCAAAAATTTCAAACAACCGCTCACCTGCAAAAATACAGAACAAACTGCTCACAATCGAAATCATATCAAAGGACGAAAGAATGAAAAGGCTCAAAGCCAGGTGCTTACCTGCCAACGACTCCATACCTCCGTTACCATACTGGATTACATCATAGCCCTCTCGGATCCCCAATCGGCTAACTCCCAACAACTTCAACATGCCCTCGTCGCATCGATCAAGATCATCCAAACGAGTTTGATGAGCAGACAGCACCTTAAACCAATCTTCCTCTTGAATGTCCTTCACCACTTCAAACAACGGTACCTTCTGGCCAGAACGAATGTTCAACCATTGCATCTCTACTGGGATAGCCTCCTTCTTAAGGTAGAAGAAGAATCTTTTCCAATCACGAAGGCTCTCGGGAGAGCTCTTCGCCACCACTACAGTCACTACCTTCGACCTCTCCACAAAAGAAATCCACCCAATATCCTTCATCTCCAGTTTGTAGAATACATTGAACTGCTCAAATTGAGGCTCCATCCTCAAGTGGCCTCAAAATGCATCACCCTCATCACCTCAAAGGGGCTCATCTGAGAAATGTGCATGCCATAATCCTGCAACACAGTCAATAGAAATCTCAACACCGGAATCCTAAACAGACTATACACAAAAAGGACTCATAGAGACAAATCTTGTCCGCCGGACAGTCCATGGGGGTTTTCCCGTTCTCCGGTAACTCAGGTTCCCACTCCCGATGAATATCATACTTGTGCAACAGAGCCCTGAATTTCTTCTTCGACCACACTATCCGGGCCTCAACCGTTGCTAACTCAGCCTTCTTATCATCACCCGACATGATAACCAGAAGAAGTATAAAAGAAACGAAGAAAAAAGCAAGATTTTTTTGGGTTTTGTGATCGGAGTTTGAGAGAATTTTTGCCGGAGAAGAAGAAAACAAGTGAACAAATATCTAAGGTGAAGGTCCTATCTATACCCATCGCATTAATTGCAAGCGGAAAGCAGATAATAATGACAGACGACCTTTTCCGATAGAGGTCCAATCAACGAACAATACGTCAGACGGCCCACGTGACAAACGGCACATGCGCCACGTGTGGCTCACTCACCTATCGATTACAGTACCCACCAGCTATCAAGCAACACCGATGGCTGACCCGTGTCTACCCACTAACAACCCTACTACAACAGCTGTCAGACACGTTCTCCAACGCCATAGTACGAACCGAGACACGTCTCTTCATATCCAAACATTCCCGCCATTCAATTTGTACAGAATTCAAAAAGACAATTTTAGTGCGCAATAACTACACTTCAGCAGGCGCAGACTCGGACAAAAACCACATTTTTCCTCATCATTATTTATATCAAACATGCGCTTCAAGGCCTGACACCTCCTCAGGTGTCACGCAAGCGCCAA
This sequence comes from Ambrosia x helenae, assembly GCA_030844895.1. NCBI lineage: Eukaryota > Viridiplantae > Streptophyta > Magnoliopsida > Asterales > Asteraceae > Ambrosia > Ambrosia x helenae. The sequence continues at coordinate 35,044 of JAUTDX010007487.1, read as the reverse complement.
AAGGAAAAACTTTATGTTATTCATTATTTATATCTTCTACATGCGCTTCAAGGCCTGACGCCTCCGCAGGTGTCACGTAAGCGCCAGAAGGAAAAACTTTATGTTTTGTCATTATTGATATCTTCTACATGCGCTACATGGCCTGACGCCTCCTCAGGTGTCACGCAAGCGCCAGAAGGAAAAACTTTACGTTTTTCATTATTTATCTTCTACATGCGCTTCAAGGCCTGACGCCTCCTCAGGTGTCACGCAAGCGCTAGAAGGAAAAACTTTATGTTTTACATTATTTACATCTTCTAAATGCGCTTCAAGGCCTGACGCCTCCCCAGGTGCTACACAGGCGCCGGAAGGAAAAACTTTATGTTTTTCATTGTTTATATCTTCTACATGCGCAAGAACACATGACGCCTCTTCCGGTATCACGCAGACACTACAATGAAAAATTTGGTATTTTTTTCACTATTTACATCATCTAGATATGCAACAACGGTCGACACAGTATAGGTATCCCACAAGCAAAAACCAGCAATCAGTGGAACATTAAAATGATGACTGTTTCTCCTCAGAATATCTGCAACACCTGTATAGCTCATTCTCACTGAAGCTAAAGGAACCTATGGAAGAATGCTTTCTCCTTCTTTCTGAAGCTAAATGAACCTACGGAAGAATGCTTTCTCCTTCTTCCTGAAACTAAAGGAGCCTATGGAAAACGGTTTTTTCCATCCTTTACCATTACATCGCGTAAACTCGCCGACACCTCTTCAGGCTCCGCGCGAACGCATACTCCGTCTTACACCAACAGATTGGTCACTGTGCGCGCACCGGTTGATGATGACCTATATTACGTGTACACCTTGTTACATGAAAACCCAGTGACGACTTGATGTAACTCAAAGTACATATGTACATTTCACCCCTCTTAGACTAAACAGAGTCGAGCACTCCCTCGTTACTTCTACAAGGTAATATGAAAGCACTGGACTAGGGGGACTTGAAGGGATATGGTACCAAACACTAGTAATACCATATCAAAAATCAACTCACAAAAAGCTGCATCCGTTAAACATGACGGTGGCTCTCTCGCCCGTTTTAGGTCAGCAGTGCACCACGAGTCCATAACCCAACAGACGCACGCTCACCCGCCCGTTTTACGTCGACGCACAACGAAGCTTACTAATCAAGATAAGTGAACCTTCGTCCACACACTGAAATATTCCTTTCATGGCAGCATCGAGACACACACCCCAGAGCAGTTCTGCCTTGGACAACTGTTCCTGACGCAACAGGCTGCCCAACCAATCAAGGGTTGTGCCCATCCTGACACCCAGAAAGGACGATGACATGGCAGCTCCCTAGCTAAAATATCTTTCTGACATAAGACTTTTGCAACTCCCACTTGTCTCAGGTTCTAGATGAAGGGATGTTTACCCACAGCCCTGGAGTAGCTAATAGGTGGACGCCACGTGTACGCCCCCCATCAGCGTCCACTCATCGGACGCCACGTGTATCTTCCTCAGGACGGTAACATCCCCCCCTTTTTTTCCTCCTCTTTTTTATCAAAGCCACTTGCACCAATTGGGCTTTGGATTGATTTGGGCCGGAAACCAAGAGACACCTCTACCTGGGTAGGGCCCCACCAAGGGTAGAGGATGGGTTGAGGAAGTCGGACGTCGAGGTACTATAAAAGGAGGAGTCCCTTCTCCTTTTATTGGCATCTTATATTCACTAACACTTTCGCTGAAAGACTACGACCACATCGTACTTTTCCAACCCTTGTTTATTTACTAGCGTTTAGAGGCTCGGCTCTTCTAATTTGTTGTCTCTTAAACATCCTTGGTGTCTTATCCTTAGACCAAGCACATTTTATAAACAAACATTTTTATAAATACCCCGTAGAACCACTACCAAGATCAGCGCTAACCCGGTGATCTAGGATTCGTGTTTCTTCATAGTAGTTTTTATTTTATTTGTAGTAGTGAGTTATTTTTTAGTAGTTTTTATTTTATTTCTAGTAGTGTGTTATTTTTTTAATTTAATGTAATGTTTTTTATTTTATTTAATGTAATATTTTTTATTTTATTTAATTTAATGTTTTTATTTTTTTAAAATGTAAGGTTTTTAGTTTAATTTTTTTTAAAAAGTTTAGTGATGAAATGTGATGGAATGTGAACACCGCCACATGAGTATAGTGATAGAATGTGATGGAATGAGGTGGCAAAATCTGATTCGGTGTGATAATGTGATGAGTGTGATGGGGTGATGACCACCCCATCCACCCTTAGTGGAGTCTCGGAACCCATGTTGTGATGTCGTCACCGTCTCTATAGGTTGTCTATATATATGTAGGCATGTAAATTCAAATTTAAACATCACAAATAGCTGCCTACTAGAAGGCTAACTTTGACTATTTAATAAAAAATTGATCACAAGCATTTTTTGAAATGTTTTTGATCAGGTTGTCTATTTTGGCATGTTTCTATCTACATGTAATATACATGTGAGACATGGATATAAAGCGTAAATATAAACAAGCAACCGGTATTTGAAAGAGTAAAAATAAAACATGTGGGAGCCACAAATTTGGTATAGCTGCCTATTTAATCACTAAAGAATTTGTAAATTTGAATAAAAAAATTAGATGTCGTCACCATCTCTATTGGTTGTCTATATATATGCAGGCATGTAAATTCAAATTTAAACATCACAACATGGGTTCCGAGACTCCACTTAAACTTCCTTCCATAAACTTCACAAATTTAGTCCAAAACACAGAGAACAATGATTGGAACATAACGAAATCACAAGTCCACCAAGCTCTTGTAGAATTTGGTATTTTTGAAGCAAGGCTTGACAACTTCCCACCTGAGCTCCAAACGTCCATGCAAGATTCTTTGCAGGACCTTTTTGATCTTCCATTGGAAAAAAAACTCAAAACCAGTTCGACGAAACCCTTTACGGGCTACTTGAACCAGTTACCAACGGCACCACTCTTCGAAAGCATGGCCATTAAAGACGCACCCATTCTTGATAATGCTGAAAGCTTTACTAAAATTTTGTGGCCAAACGGCAACCCCAAATTTAGGTATCTTGTTTACTTCTTTAGTAGCACTCGACGAGGGTGGTAAACAATTTGAAAACTTGAGCTCGAGAATAGTTCAACAAATGAAACTATATATATTGATTTTATATACATATACACACACATATATATCCATATATATATGTTCGTATGTATATATATAAGTATATATATATATAGGGGATGGTTTAATAGAAACTCATTTTATTGAGAATACTCGAGAACTCGTAAATAAATGCAAAAAAAAAAAAAGAAAAGAATGATAACTCAAAATTTAAGTAAAAAAATAGAAAATTAGTTTGGTGCTTTTCTTTCTCACATCATCCCCGTTTAGAAAACAAATTAAAAAAAAAAAACCTAAAAAACGCTATTGCATATGTGTATTATAACCCAAAATCCTTAACCCCCCCTACCCCCACCCAAAAACCTAATTCCACACGACCCACCGCCACCATCAACCCAAAATTCAAATCTTTTACCCGAAAACCTAAACCTAAACCACTCATCCACCCCCACCCAAAAATATAAACATACCCTACCCACCGCCTACCAAAAACCCTTAGCCCCACCAATCACAAACAAAAACGTGACCCCCCGCCCAAAAACCTAACCCCCCCCCCCCCAAAAAAAAAAGAAAAAAAGAAAACAAAAAGAAAAACAAAATCTAAACCCACCTTACCCATCCCCAACCCCACACCTAAAACCTAAGCATTACAAGGTAAACTCAAAAAAAAATTAACCCTAAAAGCTAAACTAAACCCAAAAATTAAACCCTAAAGCTTAACCGGACATTTAATACAAATGTGAATTAGAATTCGCATTTTTTTTGTTTTCTTATATTTTTTTCTGAACGGGGATGACGTGGGAAAGAGAATATCCACACCAGTATTTAGTTTTGACTTAAATTTTGTGTTATGATTTTTTTTATTTAAGTAGGAGTTCTCAAGTTTTCTCCCTAGCTATGAGTTTTCTATTAAACCTTTCCCTACATATATATATATACACACACACGGGGAAAGTGAATATGAGGCTGTTAAGCACCCAAGCTTACTTGTGAAAACATTAGAACTATGTAGTTTTGATTAAAATTTCCTAAAAAGACTAATTTTATTCTTTTTTTAAACCCACCTTTACATTAGTTTAGCATAATTTGATATCTTATTTCTCAATTTTCAATCAAGATTCATCAAAAAATTTTATGTTGATCTTCGAAACCATGATTCCATATTTTGCAATAAAAAGTTTTCCATCAAAATTAATCTTGGCTCTCATATGGACACTCTCAGTACGGAATCATGGTTTCAATGATCAACATTAAAAAAGTTCGAGGAATATCGAATCGTGATTGGAAATTGAGAAATGAGGAAATTAAATTATGATAAACTAATGCAGAGTGGATGGGATTAAAAAAAAGAATTAAATTTTCTCTTTTTTAGGTAATTTTAATCAAAACTATGTAGTTTTGATGGTTTCACATGTAAGGTTGGTTGCTTGACAACCCCATATTCACTTTCCCATAATATGAGGCTGTTAAGCACCCAAGGTTACATCAGAAACCATTAAAACTACGTAGTTTTGGTTAAAATTTCCTAAAAAGACTAATTTTATTCTTTCTTTGAATCCCATGTTTTCATTAGTTTTTCATAATCGATTTCTTATTTCTCAGTTTTCAATCAAGATTCAAGATTCATCAAAATTTTAATGTCGATCTTTGAAACCATGATTCCGTAGTTTGCAATAAAAAAGTTCTCCCTCAAAATTAATTTTGGCTCTCATTAGGACACTCTCAGTGCTCCTCGTTCACTCCTCTAATCCTCATTCCCATGCTTAAGTCTTAATTTTTTTTTTGTGTACCAGCCAGACAAAATAACAATATACAGTTTATCCAAAAAATAAATGAATGAAGATCACAAATACGTGGTCATTCATCTTTCCTTGCAGTTTAACCATAGATCAAATAAACAAATGGGTCAAAATTTCTTTTCTATCTTAACGGGTTCCTCTCCTTTCTAGGTACGGAATCATGGTTTCAATGATCGACATTAAAAAAATTGAGGAATATTGAATCGTGATTGGAAATTGAGGAATGTGGAAATCAAATTATGATAAACTAATGCAAAGGGGATGGGATTAAAATTAAATCTTCCCTTTTTTTTAGGAAATTTTAATCAAAACTACGTAGTTTTAATGGTTTCACATGTAAGGTTGGATGCTTAACAACCCCATATTCACACACCCACACACACACACACACACACATATATATATATATATATATATATATATCCTAATGGGAAACCAACATGATGGTGCAGCGACGACAATTTCTAATGTGGTACTCATCATCTATGGTTTATCAATTTTCTGGTGATATATTGTATAGTGCTTAAGTTATTGAGAATTGTGTGCTCATTGCCGCGACATTCAGTTGGTACTGGTCATGTCTATTATAGTATCGGTAATATAAACCCATAATTCATTTAATTTCATTTATAGGATTATTACACTAAAAATAAAACACATCATTGTTCTTATCCTTTATTTTATTAGCCCATTTCTTATGTTTTATCTTGTAAACGTAAGTTATGATATATTGTATTGATCTCAATGCATATTTAAGTGAGTGTTGTTTATTTAGGATAAATTAAAGCACTTTAAGGTAGTACCTGTCTCGTGACTTGTTTAACTACATTCAATTAGTTTAGCATCAACTGATAAGGATATAATATCTTAGTACTAAAACTTACTTTAAAATGGTTCTCAAATATAGAAGTGGGATTTCAATTAACTAAAACTTTTTTTTTCCATTATCAAATATAGAGGTGGGAATTCAGTTATGTAATACTACCAAGCATATCTTGGATCAGGGTCGGCTTATATCCAAATGAGCCAATTTAAAGCGAATGAAATTTAATACAAGGCTTTAGAAGCAAGGTTTTTCAATAGGCCTACATGCAACACATGTAAAATTAGAAAAGAATTATTATTCTTAGATACTGTTTTCATGTCCTTTTAAATACTTGCAATATTTAATGTTTCCCAGCAAAACTATACAAGAGTTCTCAGAGAAACTATTAAAACTGAACCAAATGGTGACAATCATGGTGTTGGAAAGTTTGGGATTAGAGAAATATATGGATGAACATTTGAGGTCGACATTTTATGAGCTTCGGGTCATTAAATACAAAGTCCCCGAAGCAAACGAGCCCAATATAGGGATCGATTCTCATACAGACAAGTATATGGTCTCAGTTTTACATCAACATCAAGTTGGCGGACTCGAGGTGCAAACCAAATCCGGAAAATGGATCAAAGTTCAACCATCACCTAATTCTTTCATTGTCCTGATTGGTGATATCCTCCATGTAAGCTATACTCATAAAAGAAAATTGTATTCTAAAAATGGATTAGTTAATTTCATGTTATCACTAAAGATGCGTAGGACGCATCAAGTCCAAGTTGACCTAACACTTCTTGGACCCCACTTATTTGGGAGTCTCGTGCAATTATTTTCACTTTTATTTGTATTGTTATAAAAACTATTTGAGCATATTTTGACTAAACTTCCAAAATTAAATTAAAATTGTAGGCATGGACGAATGGGCGATTACATGCGCCTTATCATCGAGTAGTGATGAGTGGGGACAAGCCAAGGTATTCTAGTGGATTGTTTTGGATACCGAAAGACGAACATGTGACTAAAGCCCCGTCGGAGGTTGTGGATGAAGAACACCCTTTAATCTATAAACCTTTCAAGTACATAGAATACATTGAATTTATCCACACTGAGGCGGGTCAACAAGCTCAGTCACCTCTCATGACTTATTGTGGTGTTTGAAAACCCTGCATCGCTTGTTTCAATCACCTTTTAGTTGATGTGTGTGCTTCAGTTCACGTGTCTCGTTTGTGTTTGTGTTTGTGTTCGTGGTTGTGTGCACTACTGTGTGTCACCAAATACTTGCTATAATGTATTTATGTATGGAATAAACATCAACTTCTAGAATAACCATTGTATCTATCACAATTTTCTCCATTTAGTCTCATTCCGAACTAAAATGGACATCATATGAAGTCATTGTCCCACGTACACAAGTAGTAGTAATAGACAAAAAAATTGTAGAAACCGTAACACTGCAATATTAGAGAGAGGCCCTATAGGGGTTTATATATTGTTGGATCGAGAAGAATTGAATATCAATGGATCAAGGGTGGAATCAATGATCCAATTAGGTGTTATAGGTGTTTCATAAAGGATTAGAATGATATGGTAATGATCAAGAACACACACACACACACGCAATATCACCCACTAAATGCGCAGCACCTTGTTACGAAATTGAAAAAGATACAAAGTCTGTAAGGGTGTACTTACAGACTCCCTTTGGACCTAGCTAGATATCTTCAAAACTTCCAATAGCAACACCAATCAACAATCCTCTATCAACAACTCTTCAAGCTTCATTGATCGGCAACTACGACAAGTCAAACCCCGACTGAATATTCTTTGCCACGCAGTATCTGACCTTCTTCTGGAAGCACACAGCTTGGTCTGCATCTTGATCTTGACAATGAATTTGATTCTTGTTCAATGTCTTTATATCAGCTTTGGACAAATTCATTAACTACATCGGATGGAAGACTCTTAGCTTGCGACAGATATTTGGATCATTCTTCAACATAATCACAGCTTCCGTAGTAAAATAGTCATAATACCAGAAAATGAACTCGTTCGAGAAATTCTACTCCATCGGCACAAGTGGGATCATGGTTAGAATCCCAGGTGGTGTAACGTACTGTCACACCCTCAAATTTCCACTGCGGAGTTTACACCATGAGGCGCGTGACATACCAGGATCCCCATAGCCATTAGTTACAAGAACGACTCGAAATGCCCAAACCATTTAGTTCGTTTTCAAAAATCAAGTTTAATGATTAACCAAAAAGTTTAGAGTATTGCGGAAGCGTATAGTGAATATCAAAGTAAAACATCATGCGCAAAACACCGCGCCCAAAACCAAATCCGTGAGCTCTGGATGGGCAACCCATCAGGGCAAAGCGGACAATATTGGTGGTGAGAGGGGCCGGATGTTACAGATGGTATCAGAGCCACTTTTGTGCCGTTCGGGATGGTGGGTGTATACCTCATTAGGGACGATGAGACTCTAACAGGGGATGAATGTGACACCCCAGGAAAATCCCACATTGGTCGTTGCCAGGAGAGATCCTTGGTTCCTAAGTAATGATTTGCCTCTTAAATCACCAACGCGTTTTGGGGCTTAATGTTAGTGGATGAGAGGAGAACTCCACAGTTTAAGCGTGCTCAGGTGGGAGCACCACAAGGATGGGTGACCTCCTGGGAAGTCTCCACTGGGGCACCCAAAAACAAATCCGTGAGCTCTAGATGGGCAACCCATCGGGGCAAAGCGGACAATATTGGTGGTGAGAGGGACTGGATGTTACACGTACACCCACCTTACTTTGCTCTCTTTATCATTTAGGCTTTTGTCCAACGTGTTGTTCGATTTTATCTGCTTCAATCTTGCAAGACCACGAACATACTAGTATGGTAGGGACTTGATCTTGTATACCCTTTAAAAGTAAAGAATGTCGCTCTCAAACTTGATCCCAATCGCATTTGCCTAGGACACACACATCCAACTAACAATGTTACCAGACATGAGATTCCATTTCTGGCTTACCTTCTTAACTTGGATAGGCTCAGGCTGTCTTCTTGAATACCAAGCCTCACATGCCGGTTGAACCTGTTTCTTTCTTTCCTGATTAGTCTCAGGTTCATCTTCAAGCGGTTACAACTTCAGCCATCTGTCTATCAAATCAAAATCACCGTGTGTGTGCACTATCAGTAGGGACGACCTGTTCATATGTAAGACTGAAGATCTAGGTAACCTCTTCTCTAGATGGTTCTGGAGGTATTTCACCTTCCTCCATATCCATATTGTCACACCCTCAAATTCCACTGCGGGGTTTATACCACGAGGCACGTGACACACTAGGATCCCCATAGCCATAAGTCATATGAACAACTCTAAATGCCCAAACCATTTTGTCCGTTTGTGAAAAGACAGTTTAACGTTTTATTTTAAAAAGTTCAATGTAATACGGAATCGTAAACGAAATGTTAACAGTTAAAAACCATGCTCAAACAACGTGCCCAAAACCAATGTAAATGTAAGCAAAACGATAGTTAATATTGTTCAATGCCCATGACACAATGATGCATGTCTAGAGTGCTCCTTACCTAATGACCTGCAAAAGCATGCTAACATGTGTCAACATAAAGTCGGTGAGTTCACAATTTATGTCGCAAAAGTAAAGTTTCCAAAGTTGTAAAACACCATCAGTTTCTATGCATGCCAGGGGTAGCTAACCCACTCAATGTAACTAAACAGGAGTATTATTGGGAACATACAGAAGTTGTTAATTTGCCTTAGTACTAGTATCTATCAACACTAGTAGGAAAAATGTGGTCATAAGTTCATGCCTGTGACCCAAGCACCTCAGGCATGAGGTTGCTACACAACCTAATAGCGCTACTAACTAATACCCCGTTTGCCTCCAACGATTAACGCAATAATGTGTAAGGACTTTAAAGTGATAGAAATGTTTAGTTCACAAAGCACAAGAAGTTGTGAAACTGATAAAAACTCGATTCACCCATGGAATCAAAGTATCCCAAAACCCGGGATAGAAAAGTAGTCCCAAACTGGACTAGAAAAGTAAGTAATTCCCAACCATGAATTATGTTGTCTCCAAACCCGAGATGCATGCTTTTGAGAAAATAGTAGTGAAACTCACCTTAGAGTGTGTGCCAAGTATAACAGCAAGACCCGCGAACGTGGAAGACAACCCATCTCTCGATAACATATGGAACATTGAGTTATGAGTGGTTGAACGTGGTTACACGTGTTGTTTATGCTAACTCATTGTACCCTAAAATGACCTAGGTGACATCTCATGCAAGTGGACCCGACACAAGTAAACCATGTATCATCGTTCAATCGTTGGTAACTAGTTTATAGTGTTACATGCTAAGACTTTTTGACACTAGATTATGTTATATTCTCCCCCTAAAATCATCAATAACTGAAACCTAATAAAAAATTATGATAAAAAACAACTTAAAATCATCAAACAATCCTGTTCTAGGGTTCGGCCAAAGAACACCCTAATCTGTCCTTGAAACTTGTCCATTACCTGTAATATTAGTGTTAAAATAATGAGAATAGAACAGGGATCAATAATCACGGTTGAGAAAAACAAGGGCAACAAGGTCTTGTGTTTTTGAAAAATTTTGAAAAAGTATAGACTGATGGTTCGAATGTGAAGTCTGGTATATATAGGTGCTACCTTCGACCGTTCATACTAGGCGAATGTGAAACTGTTTCCACATTCGACCCTATTTAAAGGTTCGAATATGGACACAAGGATCGAATGTACAAAATGTCATAGGAACACTCACATTCGTCCATTTTGATAGGTTCGAAAGTAACAAAATTTCCACATTCGACCCAGTTAAGGGGCGAATGAAAAATGGAAATTTTGAAAATTTACCAAATCTCAGAATCGAATCCCGTTCAAACATTTTTCAAAATTTTAAGCCTTAATCATTCATTATTTCACATTTAAATGATACAAAACTCAAATTGGTTCATCAAATTTCAAAAAATGACCATCAAACACCATCGGTTATCGAAAATAACTCAGAAATGTAAAAATTTTTGGTTTTTCTGAAATGTACACGACACCCTCTGCGCAAAAATTTCAAACAACCGCTCACCTGCAAAAATACAGAACAAATTGCTCACAATCGAAATCATATCAAAGGACGAAAGAATGAAAAGGCTCAAAGCCAGGTGCTTACCTGCCAACGACTCCATACCTCCGTTACCATACTGGATTACATCATAGCCCTCTCGGATCCCCAATCGGCTAACTCCCAACAACTTCAACATGCCCTCGTCGCATCGATCAAGATCATCCAAACGAGTTTGATGAGCAGACAGCACCTTAAACCAATCTTCATCTTGAATGTCCTTCACCACTTCAAACAACGGTACCTTCTGGCCAGAACGAATGTTCAACCATTGCATCTCTACTGGGATAGCCTCCTTCTTAAGGTAGAAGAAGAATCTTTTCCAATCACGAAGGCTCTCGGGAGAGCTCTTCGCCACCACTACAGTCACTACCTTCGACCTCTCCACAAAAGAAATCCACCCAATATCCTTCATCTCCAGTTTGTAGAATACATTGAACTGCTCAAATTGAGGCTCCATCCTCAACGCCTGCAAATGCATCACCCTCATCACCTCAAAGGGGCTCATCTGAGAAATGTGCATGCCATAATCCTGCAACACAGTCAATAGAAATCTCAACACCGGAATCCTAAACAGACTATACACAAAAAGGACTCATAGAGACAAATCTTGTCCGCCGGACAGTCCATGGGGGTTTTCCCGTTCTCCGGTAACTCAGGTTCCCACTCCCGATGAATATCATACTTGTGCAACAGAGCCCTGAATTTCTTCTTCGACCACACTATCCGGGCCTCAACCATTGCTAACTCAGCCTTCTTATCATCACCCGACATGATAACCAGAAGAAGTATAAAAGAAACGAAGAAAAAAGCAAGATTTTTTTTGGGTTTTGTGATCGGAGTTTGAGAGAATTTTTGCCGGAGAAGAAGAAAACAAGTGAACAAATATCTAAGGTGAAGGTCCTATCTATACCCATCGCATTAATTGCAAGCGGAAAGCAGATAATAATGACAGACGACCTTTTCCGACAGAGGTCCAATCAACGAACAATACGTCAGACGGCCCACATGACAAACGGCACATGCCACGCCACGTCGATTACAGTACCCACCAGCTATCTGTAACAACCCAAAATTTCTACATGAAACGCTATACCCCATATTTATGGATGCGAATTCAGGTAAGCTCAAAATCATGGAAAACCTGGAAACTCTTTTATTTAAATTAAATTCTTGACGGATCCTCATTGTGTTTAACTCACGTACAAATAGAACGTGGTGGACCTTAGAACTCGTAACAAATTAGGAATGAGAATTTGATGTTCTTGTATGGAGACGTGCTAGCCAAGCAAGTCTAGGTAAATAATTACCTCGTGATAGAACCTTAAGGGTTCGCTAGTAAACCTTATGGTAATTACGACTTTGGCGAACTCATGGCTCTAATGGATAAATGGAGGACCAAGTGGTGAAAAGAGAAAAAATATGATGATCATCTTCCTTTCTTTTAAAAAGAAAAAAAAAACCCTACAGCCGCCAACATCTAGAGAGACACGTTTCTTTTCTTTTGCTAGTTCAAACGCAAGACGAAGCGATGTCCAATGTTTTTTTTTCTATTAATCTCGATCATGGAGCAACATAATTAGTTAAGCTAGTTGTCATGTAGGGTTGTTCAGTGAATCTATCATTCGACTAAACCTTGAACGGTTCCTTATTCTTGTGTTGCGATTGGTCGAGTTCAAATTCGGTTCCAACCATCTGTTCATCTCGGCCAGGGGTACTCCACGCGGTCAAACTCCATGGTTTTCGGGTTACCATTATTGCATTCTTAGGGGCTCAGTCACGGATTTGTGCTCGTGATAAATTCCAGTTTCGATCTTTTGCGCTATTCTTCTTATTGAAGGTGATGCACAATGGGAGGGAATTAGATGGTTCAGTGGTGGTGGCGCGAGACGAAGACGGTGTTGTCGGTTATTGATGCAGACGCCGGTGGGGATTCGTGGTGGTTTGTTTAGACCACATGGCTTTCATTCATGACCGGGTAATCTACACCTTCATCGCATCTTTGATAACGTTTAAGGTATGTTATGTCTGTTGGTCGAAGGTGGTAGGGTGGCCGGTTGTTGTAGTGGGGTGACGACTGTTCAACTCTATGGTGGCCGGTGGTGCTTAGCGACGGTTCAAGGGGAAGTCATGGTGGTTGATGATGGCGCGAAGGGTGGCGGTTGTTTTTAAGTGTGGCTGTTAACGATGAGGTGGTTTGCGGTGGTGGTGTAGGCCGAGTTAGACGAAGATGGTGGTTGTATGGCTTGCTCTCGTGTGGTTCGGTTGAATTCTGCTTATGAAGATATTGTTGCTTTTGTTTTTAAGAAGAAAGTTATGCACATGGGCCGTATATAGGTGTTAGCATGGATTCAATTATAATTGTTAATACTATAATGATATAGTTCATGCATGGAGTGTATACAGGAGTTGTGTGCATATTATGATGGTGTTATATATGCGCATGACATCATGAAGCTTCATGCATGGGTTAATGCTCATGTGCATGGTTTCGTGTGAAGTCGTGGTGCATGGCATGGTTCGAGACGGTTGGCTCTTGAAATGGAAGCTTTGCAAACCAGTGAGTTCTTGTGCCCACTCTTTTAGTTATCATTTTTCTAAATGTTTTTGGGCTGACGTGCATGCTAAACCATTATTTTTATGAAGTCACAAAATATTTTAATCAAGTTATAAGTATTTTTGTGTACGATCAAAATACATATTAGCTCATACATATTTTTTTTTGGTATGGAACGTAAGTGAGCGGAATGCGCCTAATACGTTATTATATGCTTTGAGTTATATGTGCGTTAGAAGTGGGATAGGCCTGCTCTGATTTATGGCATAGTTTTGTCATGGTTGTCACATAGTTTGTCTTATGTGTTATTAGAAGTGGGATAGGCCTGCTCTGATTTATGGTATAATTTTTGCTATGGTTGTCACATAGTTTATGCCTAATGTCTTATTAAATGGTTTGAGTTATATGTGTTATTATGTATAAAGTTATAGACTGTTGTTTTGATTAAAGTGTGGCGTAAGTTTTATTTAATAAGCGAAATGCGCTTAATGTCTTGGCCACATATTTGAAACCTTTCTTGTTAGATCAGGCTTCGTCTTGATTGATACTTGTTTAGGTTATTTGTGTTATTTTATATACAAATAGACTATGTTTGATGGCTACCTGATATGTCGAACTGAGCTATGACAGAAGTGGGATATGCCTGTTCTGATCTCTGGTCTTGGTTTTGAGTCATGGTTGTTACATATTATATTTCTTTTGTGTTATTAGAGGTGGGATATGCCTGCTCTAATATTATAACCTAGCTATGACAGGAAGTGGGATGTGCCTGCTCTGATCTGTAGTTTCGGTTTGAGTCTAGCAAGCGGAATGCGCTTAGATAGACTTGATTGTACTTTGTGTTTATAGGCAGTATGCGCTTGTAATATTTGTTAATTTAAGTTTTGAGATAAATAGGCGGATTTCGCTTATCCTAGACTTTGATCTTTGCTTAGGGAAAAACAGATTAGCGAATTGCGCTTATTGTTAACTCTGAGGTTGGGATATTTTGTTAATTCTTATTTTGACAAAATACTTATTTACATAAATTTATAAAACTTGAACTCACTCAGCGTAGCTGACTTTTGCGTACACGTTAGATTGATTTCAGGTTAATAGAATGATGGATGGATGACTGCTTGGCGATGCGAGAAGCTACCTGACAATTGAAGGCATTTCTAGTGGAAGACAACTTTTCTTTATACATGATAAATTTTAAATTTGATTTACAATTGGATAAGTATTTGTCATGTGTTTTGTAAAATGTTATTCTAATTTTTTTTCCGCTGCGTATACATACTCCTTTAAAAGAAAAATTTACTCATGTTTTTGCATATTTAAGAATTTTAACCCAACTATTTGACACCGGTTTTGCGGGTCTTACAAGTTGGTATCAGAGCAATAGTTTAAGAGATCTGGGCATCTTTGGTGCTTAGACTTTAACTGAGAACGGGACTGGAAACTAGAAATGCCACTACGGGTAGCTGCACGCCAAGAGGTAATCTTTTAATTTTGAAGTATGCCTATATATTTTACCTTTAAATGCTGAATGGCATGAGGTGAAGGTCCTATCTATACCCATCGCATTAATTGCAAGCGGAAAGCAGATAATAATGACAGACGACCTTTTCCGATAGAGGTCCAATCAACGAACAATACGTCAGACGGCCCACGTGACAAACGGCATATGCGCCACGTGTGGCTCACTCACCTATCGATTACAGTACCCACCAGCTATCAAGCAACACCGATGGCTGACCCGTGTCTACCCACTAACAACCCTACTACAACAGCTGTCAGACACGTTCTCCAACGCCATAGTACGAACCGAGACACGTCTCTTCATATCCAAACATTCCCGCCATTCAATTTGTACAGAATTCAAAAAGACAATTTTAGTGCGCAATAACTACACTTCAGCAGGCGCAGACTCGGACAAAAACCACATTTTTCCTCATCATTATTTATATCAAACATGCGCTTCAAGGCCTGACACCTCCTCAGGTGTCACGCAAGCGCCAAAAGGAAAAACTTTATGTTATTCATTATTTATATCTTCTACATGCGCTTCAAGGCCTGACGCCTCCGCAGGTGTCACGTAAGCGCCAGAAGGAAAAACTTTATGTTTTGTCATTATTGATATCTTCTACATGCGCTACATGGCCTGACGCCTCCTCAGGTGTCACGCAAGCGCCAGAAGGAAAAACTTTACGTTTTTCATTATTTATCTTCTACATGCGCTTCAAGGCCTGACGCCTCCTCAGGTGTCACGCAAGCGCTAGAAGGAAAAACTTTATGTTTTACATTATTTACATCTTCTACATGCGCTTCAGGGCCTGACGCCTCCCCAGGTGCTACACAGGCGCCGGAAGGAAAAACTTTATGTTTTTCATTGTTTATATCTCCTACATGCGCAAGAACACATGACGCCTCTTCCGGTATCACGCAGACACTACAATGAAAAATTTGGTATTTTTTTCACTATTTACATCATCTAGATATGCAACAACGGTCGACACAGTATAGGTATCCCACAAGCAAAAACCAGCAATCAGTGGAACATTAAAATGATGACTGTTTCTCCTCAGAATATCTGCAACACCTGTATAGCTCATTCTCACTGAAGCTAAAGGAACCTATGGAAGAATGCTTTCTCCTTCTTTCTGAAGCTAAATGAACCTACGGAAGAATGCTTTCTCCTTCTTCCTGAAACTAAAGGAGCCTATGGAAAACGGTTTTTCCATCCTTTACCATTACATCGCGTAAACTCGCCGACACCTCTTCAGGCTCCACGCGAACGCATACTCCGTCTTACACCAACAGATTGGTCACTGTGCGCGCACCGGTTGATGATGACCTATATTACGTGTACACCTTGTTACATGAAAACCCAGTGACGACTTGATGTAACTCAAAGTACATATGTACATTTCACCCCTCTTAGACTAAACAGAGTCGAGCACTCCCTCGTTACTTCTACAAGGTAATATGAAAGCACTGGACTGGGGGGACTTGAAGGGATATGGTACCAAACACTAGTAATACCATATCAAAAATCAACTCACAAAAAGCTGCATCCGTGAAACATGACGCTGGCTCTCTCGCCCGTTTTAGGTCAGCAGTGCACCACGAGTCCATAACCCAACAGACGCACGCTCACCCGCCCATTTTACGTCGACGCACAACGAAGCTTACTAATCAAGATAAGTGAACCTTCGTCCACACACTGAAATATTCCTTTCATGGCAGCATCGAGACACACACCCCAGAGCAGTTCTGCCTTGGACAACTGTTCCTGACGCAACAGGCTGCCCAACCAATCAAGGGTTGTGCCCATCCTGACACCCAGAAAGGACGATGACATGGCAGCTCCCTAGCTAAAATATCTTTCTGACATAAGACTTTTGCAACTCCCACTTGTCTCAGGTTCTAGATGAAGGGATGTTTACCCACAGCCCTGGAGTAGCTAATAGGTGGACGCCACGTGTACGCCCCCCATCAGCGTCCACTCATCGGACGCCACGTGTATCTTCCTCAGGACGGTAACATCCCCCCCTTTTTTTCCTCCTCTTTTTTATCAAAGCCACTTGCACCAATTGGGCTTTGGATTGATTTGGGCCGGAAACCAAGAGACACCTCTACCTGGGTAGGGCCCCACCAAGGGTAGAGGATGGGTTGAGGAAGTCGGACGTCGAGGTACTATAAAAGGAGGAGTCCCTTCTCCTTTTATTGGCATCTTATATTCACTAACACTTTCGCTGAAAGACTACGACCACATCGTACTTTTCCAACCCTTGTTTATTTACTAGCGTTTAGAGGCTCGGCTCTTCTAATCTGTTGTCTCTTAAACATCCTTGGTGTCTTATCCTTAGACCAAGCACATTTTATAAACAAACATTTTTATAAATACCCCGTAGAACCACTACCAAGATCAGCGCTAACCCGGTGATCTAGGATTCGTGTTTCTTCATAGTAGTTTTTATTTTATTTGTAGTAGTGAGTTATTTTTTAGTAGTTTTTATTTTATTTCTAGTAGTGTGTTATTTTTTAATTTAATGTAATGTTTTTTATTTTATTTAATGTAATATTTTTTATTTTATTTAATTTAATGTTTTTATTTTTTTAAAATGTAAGGTTTTTTGTTTAATTTTTTTTAAAAAGTTTAGTGATGAAATGTGATGGAATGTGAACACCGCCACATGAGTATAGTGATAGAATGTGATGGAATGAGGTGGCAAAATCTGATTCGGTGTGATAATGTGATGAGTGTGATGGGGTGATGACCACCCCATCCACCCTTAGTGGAGTCTCGGAACCCATGTTGTGATGTCGTCACCGTCTCTATAGGTTGTCTATATATATGTAGGCATGTAAATTCAAATTTAAACATCACAAATAGCTGCCTACTAGAAGGCTAACTTTGACTATTTAATAAAAAATTGATCACAAGCATTTTTTGAAATGTTTTTGATCAGGTTGTCTATTTTGGCATGTTTCTATCTACATGTAATATACATGTGAGACATGGATATAAAGCGTAAATATAAACAAGCAACCGGTATTTGAAAGAGTAAAAATAAAACATGTGGGAGCCACAAATTTGGTATAGCTGCCTATTTAATCACTAAAGAATTTGTAAATTTGAATAAAAAAATTAGATGTCGTCACCATCTCTATTGGTTGTCTATATATATGCAGGCATGTAAATTCAAATTTAAACATCACAACATGGGTTCCGAGACTCCACTTAAACTTCCTTCCATAAACTTCACAAATTTAGTCCAAAACACAGAGAACAATGATTGGAACATAACGAAATCACAAGTCCACCAAGCTCTTGTAGAATTTGGTATTTTTGAAGCAAGGCTTGACAACTTCCCACCTGAGCTCCAAACGTCCATGCAAGATTCTTTGCAGGACCTTTTTGATCTTCCATTGGAAAAAAAACTCAAAACCAGTTCGACGAAACCCTTTACGGGCTACTTGAACCAGTTACCAACGGCACCACTCTTCGAAAGCATGGCCATTAAAGACGCACCCATTCTTGATAATGCTGAAAGCTTTACTAAAATTTTGTGGCCAAACGGCAACCCCAAATTTAGGTATCTTGTTTACTTCTTTAGTAGCACTCGACGAGGGTGGTAAACAATTTGAAAACTTGAGCTCGAGAATAGTTCAACAAATGAAACTATATATATTGATTTTATATACATATACACACACATATATATCCATATATATATGTTCGTATGTATATATATAAGTATATATATATATATAGGGGATGGTTCAATAGAAACTCATTTTATTGAGAATACTCGAGAACTCGTAAATAAATGCAAAAAAAAAAAAAAGAAAAGAATGATAACTCAAAATTTAAGTAAAAAAATAGAAAATTAGTTTGGTGCTTTTCTTTCTCACATCATCCCCGTTTAGAAAACAAATTAAAAAAAAAACCTAAAAAACGCTATTGCATATGTGTATTATAACCCAAAATCCTTAACCCCCCCCCCCCTACCCCCATCCAAAAACCTAATTCCACACGACCCACCGCCACCATCAACCCAAAATTCAAATCTTTTACCCGAAAACCTAAACCTAAACCACTCATCCACCCCCACCCAAAAATATAAACATACCCTACCCACTGCCTACCAAAAACCCTTAGCCCCACCAATCACAAACAAAAACGTGACCCCCCGCCCAAAAACCTAACCCCCCCCCCCCTTAAAAAAAAGAAAAAAAGAAAACAAAAAGAAAAACAAAATCTAAACCCACCTTACCCATCCCCAACCCCACACCTAAAACCTAAGCATTACAAGGTAAACTCAAAAAAAAATTAACCCTAAAAGCTAAACTAAACCCAAAAATTAAACCCTAAAGCTTAACCGGACATTTAATACAAATGTGAATTAGAATTCGCATTTTTTTGTTTTCTTATATTTTTTTCTGAACGGGGATGACGTGGGAAAGAGAATATCCACACCAGTATTTAGTTTTGACTTAAATTTTGTGTTATGATTTTTTTTATTTAAGTAGGAGTTCTCAAGTTTTCTCCCTAGCTATGAGTTTTCTATTAAACCTTTCCCTACATATATATATATACACACACACGGGGAAAGTGAATATGAGGCTGTTAAGCACCCAAGCTTACTTGTGAAAACATTAGAACTATGTAGTTTTGATTAAAATTTCCTAAAAAGACTAATTTTATTCTTTTTTTAAACCCACCTTTACATTAGTTTAGCATAATTTGATATCTTATTTCTCAATTTTCAATCAAGATTCAAGATTCATCAAAAAATTTTATGTTGATCTTCGAAACCATGATTCCATATTTTGCAATAAAAAAGTTTTCCATCAAAATTAATCTTGGCTCTCATATGGACACTCTCAGTACGGAATCATGGTTTCAATGATCAACATTAAAAAAGTTCGAGGAATATCGAATCGTGATTGGAAATTGAGAAATGAGGAAATTAAATTATGATAAACTAATGCAGAGTGGATGGGATTAAAAAAAAGAATTAAATTTTCTCTTTTTTTAGGTAATTTTAATCAAAACTATGTAGTTTTAATGGTTTCACATGTAAGGTTGGTTTCTTAACAACCCCATATTCACTTTCCCATAATATGAGGCTGTTAAGCACCCAAGGTTACATCAGAAACCATTAAAACTACGTAGTTTTGGTTAAAATTTCCTAAAAAGACTAATTTTATTCTTTCTTTGAATCCCATGTTTTCATTAGTTTTTCATAATCGATTTCTTATTTCTCAGTTTTCAATTAAGATTCAAGATTCATCAAAATTTTAATGTCGATCTTTGAAACCATGATTCCGTAGTTTGCAATAAAAAAGTTCTCCCTCAAAATTAATTTTGGCTCTCATTAGGACACTCTCATTGCTCCTCGTTCACTCCTCTAATCCTCATTCCCATGCTTAAGTCTTAATTTTTTTTTTGTGTACCAGCCAGACAAAATAACAATATACAGTTTATCCAAAAAATAAATGAATGAAGATCACAAATACGTGGTCATTCATCTTTCCTTGCAGTTTAACCATAGATCAAATAAACAAATGGGTCAAAATTTCTTTTCTATCTTAACGGGTTCCTCTCCTTTCTAGGTACGGAATCATGGTTTCAATGATCGACATTAAAAAAATTGAGGAATATTGAATCGTGATTGGAAATTGAGGAATGTGGAAGTCAAATTATGATAAACTAATGCAAAGGGGATGGGATTAAAATTAAATCTTCCCTTTTTTTTAGGAAATTTTAATCAAAACTACGTAGTTTTAATGGTTTCACATGTAAGGTTGGATGCTTAACAACCCCATATTCACACACGCACACACACACACACACACACACACACACATATATATATATATATATATATATATATATATATCCTAATGGGAAACCAACATGATGGTGCAGCGACGACAATTTCTAATGTGGTACTCATCATCTATGGTTTATCAATTTTCTGGTGATATATTGTATAGTGCTTAAGTTATTGAGAATTGTGTGCTCATTGCCGCGACATTCAGTTGGTACTGGTCATGTCTATTATAGTATCGGTAATATAAACCCATAATTCATTTAATTTCATTTATAGGATTATTACACTAAAAATAAAACACATCATTGTTCTTATCCTTTATTTTATTAGCCCATTTCTTATGTTTTATCTTGTAAACGTAAGTTATGATATATTGTATTGATCTCAATGCATATTTAAGTGAGTGTTGTTTATTTAGGATAAATTAAAGCACTTTAAGGTAGTACATGTCTCGTGACTTGTTTAACTACATTCAATTAGTTTAGCATCAACTGATAAGGATATAATATCTTAGTACTAAAACTTACTTTAAAATGGTTCTCAAATATAGAAATGGGATTTCAATTAACTAAAACTTTTTTTTTCCATTATCAAATATAGAGGTGGGAATTCAGTTATGTAATACTACCAAGCATATCTTGGATCAGGGTCGGCTTATATCCAAATGAGCCAATTTAAAGCGAATGAAATTTAATACAAGGTTTTAGAAGCAAGGTTTTTCAATAGGCCTACATGCAACACATGTAAAATTAGAAAAGAATTATTATTCTTAGATACTGTTTTCATGTCCTTTAAATACTTGCAATATTTAATGTTTCCCAGCAAAACTATACAAGAGTTCTCAGAGAAACTATTAAAACTGAACCAAATGGTGACAATCATGGTGTTGGAAAGTTTGGGATTAGAGAAATATATGGATGAACATTTGAGGTCAACATTTTATGAGCTTCGGGTCATTAAATACAAAGTCCCCGAAGCAAACAAGCCCAATATAGGGATCGATTCTCATACAGACAAGTATATGGTCTCAGTTTTACATCAACATCAAGTTGGCGGACTCGAGGTGCAAACCAAATCCGGAAAATGGATCAAAGTTCAACCATCACCTAATTCTTTCATTGTCCTGATTGGTGATATCCTCCATGTAAGCTATACTCATAAAAGAAAATTGTATTCTAAAAATGGATTAGTTAATTTCATGTTATCACTAAAGATGCGTAGGACGCATCAAGTCCAAGTTGACCTAACACTTCTTGGACCCCACTTATTTGGGAGTCTCGTGCAATTATTTTCACTTTTATTTGTATTGTTATAAAAACTATTTGAGCATATTTTGACTAAACTTCCAAAATTAAATTAAAATTGTAGGCATGGACGAATGGGCGATTACATGCGCCTTATCATCGAGTAGTGATGAGTGGGGACAAGCCAAGGTATTCTAGTGGATTGTTTTGGATACCGAAAGACGAACGTGTGACTAAAGCCCCGTCGGAGGTTGTGGATGAAGAACACCCTTTAATCTATAAACCTTTCAAGTACATAGAATACATTGAATTTATCCACACTGAGGCAGGTCAACAAGCTCAGTCACCTCTCATGACTTATTGTGGTGTTTGAAAACCCTGCATCGCTTGTTTCAATCACCTTTTAGTTGATGTGTGTGCTTCAGTTCACGTGTCTCGTTTGTGTTTGTGTTTGTGTTCGTGGTTGTGTGCACTACTGTGTGTCACCAAATACTTGCTATAATGTATTTATGTATGGAATAAACATCAACTTCTAGAATAACCATTGTATCTATCACAATTTTCTCCATTTAGTCTCATTCCGAACTAAAATGGACATCATATGAAGTCATTGTCCCACGTACACAAGTAGTAGTAATAGACAAAAAAAATTGTAGAAACCGTAACACTGCAATATTAGAGAGAGGCCCTATAGGGGTTTATATATTGTTGGATCGAGAAGAATTGAATATCAATGGATCAAGGGTGGAATCAATGATCCAATTAGGTGTTATAGGTGTTTCATAAAGGATTAGAATGATATGGTAATGATCAAGAACACACACACACACACGCAATATCACCCACTAAATGCGCAGCACCTTGTTACGAAATTGAAAAAGATACAAAGTCTGTAAGGGTGTACTTACAGACTCCCTTTGGACCTAGCTAGATATCTTCAAAACTTCCCATAGCAACACCAATCAACAATCCTCTATCAACAACTCTTCAAGCTTCATTGATCGGCAACTACGACAAGTCAAACCCCGACTGAATATTCTTTGCCACGCAGTATCTGACCTTCTTTTGGAAGCACACAGCTTGGTCTGCATCTTGATCTTGACAATGAATTTGATTCTTGTTCAATGTCTTTATATCAGCTTTGGACAAATTCATTAACTACATCGGATGGAAGACTCTTAGCTTGCGACAGATATTTGGATCATTCTTCAACATAATCACAGCTTCCGTAGTAAAATAGTCATAATACCAGAAAATGAACTCGTTCAAGAAATTCTACTCCATCGGCACAAGTGGGATCATGGTTAGAATCCCAGGTGGTGTAATGTACTGTCACACCCTCAAATTTCCACTGCGGAGTTTACACCATGAGGCGCGTGACATACCAGGATCCCCATAGCCATTAGTTACAAGAACGACTCGAAATGCCCAAACCATTTAGTTCGTTTTCAAAAATCAAGTTTAATGATTAACCAAAAAGTTTAGAGTATTGCGGAAGCGTATAGTGAATATCAAAGTAAAACATCATGCGCAAAACACCGCGCCCAAAACCAAATCCGTGAGCTCTGGATGGGCAACCCATCAGGGCAAAGCGGACAATATTGGTGGTGAGAGGGGCCGGATGTTACAAATGGTATCAGAGCCACTTTTGTGCCGTTCGGGATGGTGGGTGTATACCTCATTAGGGACGATGAGACTCTAACAGGGGATGAATGTGACACCCCAGGAAAATCCCACATTGGTCGTTGCCAGGAGAGATCCTTGGTTCCTAAGTAATGATTTGCCTCTTAAATCACCAACGCGTTTTGGGGCTTAATGTTAGTGGATGAGAGGAGAACTCCACAGTTTAAGCGTGCTCAGGTGGGAGCACCACAAGGATGGGTGACCTCCTGGGAAGTCTCCACTGGGGCACCCAAAAACAAATCCGTGAGCTCTAGATGGGCAACCCATCGGGGCAAAGCGGACAATATTGGTGGTGAGAGGGGCTGGATGTTACACGTACACCCACCTTACTTTGCTCTCTTTATCATTTAGGCTTTTGTCCAACGTGTTGTTCGATTTTATCTGCTTCAATCTTGCAAGACCACGAACATACTAGTATGGTAGGGACTTGATCTTGTATACCCTTTAAAAGTAAAGAATGTCGCTCTCAAACTTGATCCCAATCACATTTGCCTAGGACACACACATCCAACTAACAATGTTACCAGACATGAGATTCCATTTCTGGCTTACCTTCTTAACTTGGATAGGCTCAGGCTGTCTTCTTGAATACCAAGCCTCACATGCCGGTTGAACCTGTTTCTTTCTTTCCTGATTAGTCTCTGGTTCATCTTCAAGCGGTTACAACTTCAGCCATCTGTCTATCAAATCAAAATCACCGTGTGTGTGCACTATCAGTAGGGACGACCTGTTCATATGTAAGACTGAAGATCTAGGCAACCTCTTCTCTAGATGGTTCTGGAGGTATTTCACCTTCCTCCATATCCATATTGTCACACCCTCAAATTCCACTGCGGGGTTTATACCACGAGGCACGTGACACACTAGGATCCCCATAGCCATAAGTCATATGAACAACTCTAAATGCCCAAACCATTTTGTCCGTTTGTGAAAAGATAGTTTAACGTTTTATTTTAAAAAGTTCAATGTAATACGGAATCGTAAACGAAATGTTAACAGTTAAAAACCATGCTCAAACAACGTGCCCAAAACCAATGTAAATGTAACAAAACGATAGTTAATATTGTTCAATGCCCATGACACAATGATGCATGTCTAGAGTGCTCCTTACCTAATGACCTGCAAAAGCATGCTAACATGTGTCAACATAAAGTCGGTGAGTTCACAGTTTAAGTCGCAAAAGTAAAGTTTCCAAAGTTGTAAAACACCATCAGTTTCTATGCATGCCAGGGGTAGCTAACCCACTCAATGTAACTAAACAGGAGTATTATTGGGAACATACAGAAGTTGTTAATTTGCCTTAGTACTAGTATCTATCAACACTAGTAGGAAAAATGTGGTCATAAGTTCATGCCTGTGACCCAAGCACCTCAGGCATGAGGTTGCTACACAACCTAATAGCGCTACTAACTAATACCCCGTTTGCCTCCAACGATTAACGCAATAATGTGTAAGGACTTTAAAGTGATAGAAATGTTTAGTTCACAAAGCACAAGAAGTTGTGAAACTGATAAAAACTCGATTCACCCATGGAATCAAAGTATCCCAAAACCCGGGATAGAAAAGTAGTCCCAAACTGGACTAGAAAAGTAAGTAATTCCCAACCATGAATTATGTTGTCTCCAAACCCGAGATGCATGCTTTTGAGAAAATAGTAGTGAAACTCACCTTAGAGTGTGTGCCAAGTATAACAGCAAGACCCGCGAACGTGGAAGACAACCCATCTCTCGATAACATATGGAACATTGAGTTATGAGTGGTTGAACGTGGTTACACGTGTTGTTTATGCTAACTCATTGTACCCTAAAATGACCTAGGTGACATCTCATGCAAGTGGACCCGACACAAGTAAACCATGTATCATCGTTCAATCGTTGGTAACTAGTTTATAGTGTTACATGCTAAGACTTTTTGACACTAGATTATGTTATATTCTCCCCCTAAAATCATCAATAACTAAAACCTAATAAAAAATTATGATAAAAAACAACTTAAAATCATCAAACAATCCTGTTCTAGGGTTCGGCCAAAGAACACCCTAATCTGTCCTTGAAACTTGTCCATTACCTGTAATATTAGTGTTAAAATAATGAGAATAGAACAGGGATCAATAATCACGGTTGAGAAAAACAAGGGCAACAAGGTCTTTTGTTTTTGAAAAATTTTGAAAAAGTATAGACTGATGGTTCGAATGTGAAGTCTGGTATATATAGGTGCTACCTTCGACCGTTCATACTAGGCGAATGTGAAACTGTTTCCACATTCGACCCTATTTAAAGGTTCGAATATGGACACAAGGATCGAATGTACAAAATGTCATAGGAACACTCACATTCGTCCATTTTGATAGGTTCGAAAGTAACAAAATTTCCACATTCGACCCAGTTAAGGGGCGAATGAAAAATGGAAATTTTGAAAATTTACCAAATCTCAAAATCGAATCCCGTTCAAACATTTTTCAAAATTTTAAGCCTTAATCATTCATTATTTCACATTTAAATAATACAAAACTCAAATTGGTTCATCAAATTTCAGAAAATGACCATCAAACATCATCGGTTATCGAAAATAACTCAGAATGAAAAGGCTCAAAGCCAGGTGCTTACCTGCCAACGACTCCATACCTCCGTTACCATACTGGATTACATCATAGCCCTCTCGGATCCCCAATCGGCTAACTCCCAACAACTTCAACATGCCCTCGTCGCATCGATCAAGATCATCCAAACGAGTTTGATGAGCAGACAGCACCTTAAACCAATCTTCCTCTTGAATGTCCTTCACCACTTCAAACAACGGTACCTTCTGGCCAGAACGAATGTTCAACCATTGCATCTCTACTGGGATAGCCTCCTTCTTAAGGTAGAAGAAGAATCTTTTCCAATCACGAAGGCTCTCGGGAGAGCTCTTCGCCACCACTACAGTCACTACCTTCGACCTCTCCACAAAAGAAATCCACCCAATATCCTTCATCTCCAGTTTGTAGAATACATTGAACTGCTCAAATTGAGGCTCCATCCTCAACGCCCTGCAAGTGGCCTCAAAATGCATCACCCTCATCACCTCAAAGGGGCTCATCTGAGAAATGTGCATGCCATAATCCTGCAACACAGTCAATAGAAATCTCAACACCGGAATCCTAAACAGACTATACACAAAAAGGACTCATAGAGACAAATCTTGTCCGCCGGACAGTCCATGGGGGTTTTCCCGTTCTCCGGTAACTCAGGTTCCCACTCCCGATGAATATCATACTTGTGCAACAGAGCCCTGAATTTCTTCTTCGACCACACTATCCGGGCCTCAACCGTTGCTAACTCAGCCTTCTTATCATCACCCGACATGATAACCAGAAGAAGTATAAAAGAAACGAAGAAAAAAGCAAGATTTTTTTGGGTTTTGTGATCGGAGTTTGAGAGAATTTTTGCCGGAGAAGAAGAAAACAAGTGAACAAATCTCTAAGGTGAAGGTCCTATTATACCCATCGCATTAATTGCAAGCGGAAAGCAGATAATAATGACAGACGACCTTTTCCGACAGAGGTCCAATCAACGAACAATACGTCAGACGGCCCACGTGACAAACGGCACACGCGCCACGTGTGGCTCACTCACCTATCGATTACAGTACCCACCAGCTATCAAGCAACACCGATGGCTGACCCGTGTCTACCCACTAACAACCCTACTACAACAGCTGTCAGACACGTTCTCCAACGCCATAGTACGAACCGAGACACGTCTCTTCATATCCAACATTCCCGCCATTCAATTTGTACAGAATTCAAAAAGACAATTTTAGTGCGCAATAACTACACTTCAGCAGGCGCAGACTCGGACAAAAGCCACATTTTTCCTCATCATTATTTATATCAAACATGCGCTTCAAGGCCTGACACCTCCTCAGGTGTCACGCAAGCGCCAAAAGGAAAAACTTTATGTTATTCATTATTTATATCTTCTACATGCGCTTCAAGGCCTGACGCCTCCGCAGGTGTCACGTAAGCGCCAGAAGGAAAAACTTTATGTTTTGTCATTATTGATATCTTCTACATGCGCTACATGGCCTGACGCCTCCTCAGGTGTCACGCAAGCGCCAGAAGGAAAAACTTTACTTTTTTCATTATTTATCTTCTACATGCGCTTCAAGGCCTGACGCCTCCTCAGGTGTCACGCAAGCGCTAGAAGGAAAAACTTTATGTTTTACATTATTTACATCTTCTACATGCGCTTCAAGGCCTGACGCCTCCCCAGGTGCTACACAGGCGCCGGAAGAAAAACTTTATGTTTTTCATTGTTTATATCTTCTACATGCGCAAGAACACATGACGCCTCTTCCGGTATCACGCAGACACTACAATGAAAAATTTGGTATTTTTTTCACTATTTACATCATCTAGATATGCAACAACGGTCGACACAGTATAGGTATCCCACAAGCAAAAACCAGCAATCAGTGGAACATTAAAATGATGACTGTTTCTCCTCAGAATATCTGCAACACCTGTACAGCTCATTCTCACTGAAGCTAAAGGAACCTATGGAAGAATGCTTTCTCCTTCTTTCTGAAGCTAAATGAACCTACGGAAGAATGCTTTCTCCTTCTTCCTGAAACTAAAGGAGCCTATGGAAAACGGTTTTTTCCATCCTTTACCATTACATCGCGTAAACTCGCCGACACCTCTTCAGGCTCCGCGCGAACGCATACTCCGTCTTACACCAACAGATTGGTCACTGTGCGCGCACCGGTTGATGATGACCTATATTACGTGTACACCTTGTTACATGAAAACCCAGTGACGACTTGATGTAACTCAAAGTACATATGTACATTTCACCCCTCTTAGACTAAACAGAGTCGAGCACTCCCTCGTTACTTCTACAAGGTAATATGAAAGCACTGGACTGGGGGGACTTGAAGGGATATGGTACCAAACACTAGTAATACCATATCAAAAATCAACTCACAAAAAGCTGCATCCGTTAAACATGACGGTGGCTCTCTCGCCCGTTTTAGGTCAGCAGTGCACCACGAGTCCATAACCCAACAGACGCACGCTCACCCGCCCGTTTTACGTCGACGCACAACGAAGCTTACTAATCAAGATAAGTGAACCTTCGTCCACACACTGAAATATTCCTTTCATGGCAGCATCAAGACACACACCCCAGAGCAGTTCTGCCTTGGACAACTGTTCCTGACGCAACAGGCTGCCCAACCAATCAAGGGTTGTGCCCATCCTGACACCCAGAAAGGACGATGACATGGCAGCTCCCTAGCTAAAATATCTTTCTGACATAAGACTTTTGCAACTCCCACTTGTCTCAGGTTCTAGATGAAGGGATGTTTACCCACAGCCCTGGAGTAGCTAATAGGTGGACGCCACGTGTACGCCCCCCATCAGCGTCCACTCATCGGACGCCACGTGTATCTTCCCCAGGACGGTAACATCCCCCCTTTTTTTCCTCCTCTTTTTTATCAAAGCCACTTGCACCAATTGGGCTTTGGATTGATTTGGGCCGGAAACCAAGAGACACCTCTACCTGGGTAGGGCCCCACCAAGGGTAGAGGATGGGTTGAGGAAGTCGGACGTCGAGGTACTATAAAAGGAGGAGTCCCTTCTCCTTTTATTGGCATCTTATATTCACTAACACTTTCGCTGAAAGACTACGACCACATCGTACTTTTCCAACCCTTGTTTATTTACTAGCGTTTAGAGGCTCGGCTCTTCTAATCTGTTGTCTCTTAAACATCCTTGGTGTCTTATCCTTAGACCAAGCACATTTTATAAACAAACATTTTTATAAATACCCCGTAGAACCACTACCAAGATCAGCGCTAACCCGGTGATCTAGGATTCGTGTTTCTTCATAGTAGTTTTTATTTTATTTGTAGTAGTGAGTTATTTTTTAGTAGTTTTTATTTTATTTCTAGTAGTAGTGTGTTATTTTTTAATTTAATGTAATGTTTTTTATTTTATTTAAAGTAATATTTTTTATTTTATTTAATTTAATGTTTTTATTTTTTTAAAATGTAAGGTTTTTAGTTTAATTTTTTTTAAAAAGTTTAGTGATGAAATGTGATGGAATGTGAACACCGCCACATGAGTATAGTGATAGAATGTGATGGAATGAGGTGGCAAAATCTGATTCGGTGTGATAATGTGATGAGTGTGATGGGGTGATGACCACCCCATCCACCCTTAGTGGAGTCTCGGAACCCATGTTGTGATGTCGTCACCGTCTCTATAGGTTGTCTATATATATGTAGGCATGTAAATTCAAATTTAAACATCACAAATAGCTGCCTACTAGAAGGCTAACTTTGACTATTTAATAAAAAATTGATCACAAGCATTTTTTGAAATGTTTTTGATCAGGTTGTCTATTTTGGCATGTTTCTATCTACATGTAATATACATGTGAGACATGGATATAAAGCGTAAATATAAACAAGCAACCGGTATTTGAAAGAGTAAAAAATAAAACATGTGGGAGCCACAAATTTGGTATAGCTGCCTATTTAATCACTAAAGAATTTGTAAATTTGAATAAAAAAATTAGATGTCGTCACCATCTCTATTGGTTGTCTATATATATGCAGGCATGTAAATTCAAATTTAAACATCACAACATGGGTTCCGAGACTCCACTTAAACTTCCTTCCATAAACTTCACAAATTTAGTCCAAAACACAGAGAACAATGATTGGAACATAACGAAATCACAAGTCCACCAAGCTCTTGTAGAATTTGGTATTTTTGAAGCAAGGCTTGACAACTTCCCACCTGAGCTCCAAACGTCCATGCAAGATTCTTTGCAGGACCTTTTTGATCTTCCATTGGAAAAAAAACTCAAAACCAGTTCGACGAAACCCTTTACGGGCTACTTGAACCAGTTACCAACGGCACCACTCTTCGAAAGCATGGCCATTAAAGATGCACCCATTCTTGATAATGCTGAAAGCTTTACTAAAATTTTGTGGCCAAACGGCAACCCCAAATTTAGGTATCTTGTTTACTTCTTTAGTAGCACTCGACGAGGGTGGTAAACAATTTGAAAACTTGAGCTCGAGAATAGTTCAACAAATGAAACTATATATATTGATTTTATATACATATACACACACATATATATCCATATATATATGTTCGTATGTAGATATATATAAGTATATATATATATATAGGGGATGGTTCAATAGAAACTCATTTTATTGAGAATACTCGAGAACTCGTAAATAAATGCAAAAAAAAAAAAAAAGAAAAGAATGATAACTCAAAATTTAAGTAAAAAAATAGAAATTAGTTTGGTGCTTTTCTTTCTCACATCATCCCCGTTTAGAAAACAAATTAAAAAAAAAACCTAAAAAACGCTATTGCATATGTGTATTATAACCCAAAATCCTTAACCCCCCCCTACCCCCACCCAAAAACCTAATTCCACACGACCCACCGCCACCATCAACCCAAAATTCAAATCTTTTACCCGAAAACCTAAACCTAAACCACTCATCCACCCCCACCCAAAAATATAAACATACCCTACCCACCGCCTACCAAAAACCCTTAGCCCCACCAATCACAAACAAAAACGTGACCCCCCGCCCAAAAACCAAACCCCCCCCCCCCAAAAAAAAAAAAAAGAAAAAAAGAAAACAAAAAGAAAAACAAAATCTAAACCCACCTTACCCATCCCCAACCCCACACCTAAAACCTAAGCATTACAAAGTAAACTCAAAAAAAAATTAACCCTAAAAGCTAAACTAAACCCAAAAATTAAACCCTAAAGCTTAACCGGACATTTAATACAAATGTGAATTAGAATTCGCATTTTTTTTTGTTTTCTTATATTTTTTTCTGAACGGGGATGACGTGGGAAAGAGAATATCCACACCAGTATTTAGTTTTGACTTAAATTTTGTGTTATGATTTTTTTTTTATTTAAGTAGGAGTTCTCAAGTTTTCTCCCTAGCTATGAGTTTTCTATTAAACCTTCCCTACTACATATATATATATATATATACACACACACGGGGAAAGTGAATATGAGGCTGTTAAGCACCCAAGCTTACTTGTGAAAACATTAGAACTATGTAGTTTTGATTAAAATTTCCTAAAAAGACTAATTTTATTCTTTTTTTAAACCCACCTTTACATTAGTTTAGCATAATTTGATATCTTATTTCTCAATTTTCAATCAAGATTCAAGATTCATCAAAAAATTTTATGTTGATCTTCGAAACCATGATTCCATATTTTGCAATAAAAAAGTTTTCCATCAAAATTAATCTTGGCTCTCATATGGACACTCTCAGTACGGAATCATGGTTTCAATGATCAACATTAAAAAAGTTCGAGGAATATCGAATCGTGATTGGAAATTGAGAAATGAGGAAATTAAATTATGATAAACTAATGCAGAGTGGATGGGATTAAAAAAAAGAATTAAATTTTCTCTTTTTTTAGGTAATTTTAATCAAAACTATGTAGTTTTGATGGTTTCACATGTAAGGTTGGTTGCTTAACAACCCCATATTCACTTTCCCATAATATGAGGCTGTTAAGCACCCAAGGTTACATCAGAAACCATTAAAACTACGTAGTTTTGGTTAAAATTTCCTAAAAAGACTAATTTTATTCTTTCTTTGAATCCCATGTTTTCATTAGTTTTTCATAATCGATTTCTTATTTCTCAGTTTTCAATCAAGATTCAAGATTCATCAAAATTTTAATGTCGATCTTTGAAACCATGATTCCGTAGTTTGCAATAAAAAAGTTCTCCCTCAAAATTAATTTTGGCTCTCATTAGGACACTCTCAGTGCTCCTCGTTCACTCCTCTAATCCTCATTCCCATGCTTAAGTCTTAATTTTTTTTTTTTGTGTACCAGCCAGACAAAATAACAATATACAGTTTATCCAAAAAATAAATGAATGAAGATCACAAATACGTGGTCATTCATCTTTCCTTGCAGTTTAACCATAGATCAAATAAACAAATGGGTCAAAATTTCTTTTCTATCTTAACGGGTTCCTCTCCTTTCTAGGTACGGAATCATGGTTTCAATGATCGACAATAAAAAAATTGAGGAATATTGAATCGTGATTGGAAATTGAGGAATGTGGAAATCAAATTATGATAAACTAATGCAAAGGGGATGGGATTAAAATTAAATCTTCCCTTTTTTTTAGGAAATTTTAATCAAAACTACGTAGTTTTAATGGTTTCACATGTAAGGTTGGATGCTTAACAACCCCATATTCACACACACACACACACACACACACATATATATATATATATATATATATATATCCTATATAATGGGAAACCAACATGATGGTGCAGCGACGACAATTTCTAATGTGGTACTCATCATCTATGGTTTATCAATTTTCTGGTGATTTATTGTATAGTGCTTAAGTTATTGAGAATTGTGTGCTCATTGCCGCGACATTCAGTTGGTACTGGTCATGTCTATTATAGTATCGGTAATATAAACCCATAATTCATTTAATTTCATTTATAGGATTATTACACTAAAAATAAAACACATCATTGTTCTTATCCTTTATTTTATTAGCCCATTTCTTATGTTTTATCTTGTAAACGTAAGTTATGATATATTGTATTGATCTCAATGCATATTTAAGTGAGTGTTGTTTATTTAGGATAAATTAAAGCACTTTAAGGTAGTACATGTCTCGTGACTTGTTTAACTACATTCAATTAGTTTAGCATCAACTGATAAGGATATAATATCTTAGTACTAAAACTTACTTTAAAATGGTTCTCAAATATAGAAGTGGGATTTCAATTAACTAAAACTTTTTTTTTTCCATTATCAAATATAGAGGTGGGAATTCAGTTATGTAATACTACCAAGCATATCTTGGATCAGGGTCGGCTTATATCCAAATGAGCCAATTTAAAGCGAATGAAATTTAATACAAGGCTTTAGAAGCAAGGTTTTTCAATAGGCCTACATGCAACACATGTAAAATTAGAAAAGAATTATTATTCTTAGATACTGTTTTCATGTCCTTTTAAATAGTTGCAATATTTAATGTTTCCCAGCAAAACTATACAAGAGTTCTCAGAGAAACTATTAAAACTGAACCAAATGGTGACAATCATGGTGTTGGAAAGTTTGGGATTAGAGAAATATATGGATGAACATTTGAGGTCAACATTTTATGAGCTTCGGGTCATTAAATACAAAGTCCCCGAAGCAAACGAGCCCAATATAGGGATCGATTCTCATACAGACAAGTATATGGTCTCAGTTTTACATCAACATCAAGTTGGCGGACTCGAGGTGCAAACCAAATCCGGAAAATGGATCAAAGTTCAACCATCACCTAATTCTTTCATTGTCCTGATTGGTGATATCCTCCATGTAAGCTATACTCATAAAAGAAAATTGTATTCTAAAAATGGATTAGTTAATTTCATGTTATCACTAAAGATGCGTAGGACGCATCAAGTCCAAGTTGACCTAACACTTCTTGGACCCCACTTATTTGGGAGTCTCGTGCAATTATTTTCACTTTTATTTGTATTGTTATAAAAAACTATTTGAGCATATTTTGACTAAACTTCCAAAATTAAATTAAAATTGTAGGCATGGACGAATGGGCGATTACATGCGCCTTATCATCGAGTAGTGATGAGTGGGGACAAGCCAAGGTATTCTAGTGGATTGTTTTGGATACCGAAAGACGAACATGTGACTAAAGCCCCGTCGGAGGTTGTGGATGAAGAACACCCTTTAATCTATAAACCTTTCAAGTACATAGAATACATTGAATTTATCCACACTGAGGCGGGTCAACAAGCTCAGTCACCTCTCATGACTTATTGTGGTGTTTGAAAACCTGCATCGCTTGTTTCAATCACCTTTTTGTTGATGTGTGTGCTTCAGTTCACGTGTCTCGTTTGTGTTTGTGTTTGTGTTCGTGGTTGTGTGCACTACTGTGTCACCAAATACTTGCTATAATGTATTTATGTATGGAATAAACATCAACTTCTAGAATAACCATTGTATCTATCACAATTTTCTCCATTTAGTCTCATTCCGAACTAAAATGGACATCATATGAAGTCATTGTCCCACGTACACAAGTAGTAGTAATAGACAAAAAAATTGTAGAAACCGTAACACTGCAATATTAGAGAGAGGCCCTATAGGGGTTTATATATTGTTGGATCGAGAAGAATTGAATATCAATGGATCAAGGGTGGAATCAATGATCCAATTAGGTGTTATAGGTGTTTCATAAAGGATTAGAATGATATGGTAATGATTCAAGAACACACACA
>JAUTDX010007486.1:0-20269 GCA_030844895.1 Ambrosia x helenae | reverse complement strand
AGGCGCAGACTCGGCAAAAACCACATTTTTCCTCATCATTTATTTATATCAAACATGCGCTTCAAGGGCCTGACACCTCCTCAGGTGTCACGCAAGCGCCAAAAGGAAAAACTTTATGTTATTCATTATTTATATCTTCTACATGCGCTTCAAGGCCTGACGCTCCGCAGGTGTCACGTAAGCGCCAGAAGGAAAAACTTTATGTTTTGTCATTATTGATATCTTCTACATGCGCTACATGGCCTGACGCCTCCTCAGGTGTCACGCAAGCGCCAGAAGGAAAAAACTTTACGTTTTTCATTATTTATCTTCTACATGCGCTTCAAGCCTGACGCCTCCTCAGGTGTCACGCAAGCGCTAGAAGGAAAAAACTTTATGTTTTACATTATTTACATCTTCTACATGCGCTTCAGGCCTGACGCCTCCCCAGGTGCTACACAGGCGCCGGAAGGAAAAACTTTATGTTTTTCATTGTTTATATCTCCTACATGCGCAAGAAACACATGACGCCTCTTCCGGTATCACGCAGACACTACAATGAAAAATTGGTATTTTTTTCACTATTTACATCATCTAGATATGCAACAACGGTCGACACAGTATAGGTATCCCACAAGCAAAAACCAGCAATCAGTGGAACATTAAAATGATGACTGTTTCTCCTCAGAATATCTGCAACACCTGTATAGCTCATTCTCACTGAAGCTAAAGGAACTATGGAAGAATGCTTTCTCCTTCTTTTGAAGCTAAATGAACCTACGGAAGAATGCTTTCTCCTTCTTCCTGAAACTAAAGGAGCTATGGAAAACGGTTTTTCCATCCTTTACCATTACATCGCGTAAACTCGCCGACACCTCTTCAGGCTCCACGCGAACGCATACTCCGTCTTACACCAACAGATTGGTCACTGTGCGCGCACGGTTGATGATGACCTATATTACGTGTACACCTTGTTACATGAAAAACCAGTGACGACTTGATGTAACTCAAAGTATATGTACATTTCACCCCTCTTAGACTAAACAGAGTCGAGCACTCCCTCGTTACTTCTACAAGGTAATATGAAAGCACTGGACTGGGGGGACTTGAAGGGATATGGTACCAAACACTAGTAATACCATATCAAAAATCAACTCACAAAAAGCTGCATTCCGTTAAACATGACGTGGCTCTCTCGCCCGTTTTAGGTCAGCAGTGCACCACGAGTCCATAACCCAACAGACGCACGCTCACCCGCCCATTTTACGTCGGACGCACAACGAAGCTTACTAATCAAGATAAGTGAACCTTCGTCCACACACTGAAATATCCTTTCATGGCAGCATCGAGACACACACCCCAGAGCAGTTCTGCTTGGACAACTGTTCCTGACGCAACAGGCTGCCCAACCAATCAAGGGTTGTGCCCATCCTGACACCCAGAAAGGACGATGACATGGCAGCTCCCTAGCTAAAATATCTTTCTGACATAAGACTTTTGCAACTCCCACTTGTCTCAGGTTCTAGATGAAGGATGTTTACCCACAGCCCTGGAGTAGCTAATAGGTGGACGCACGTGTACGCCCCCCATCAGCGTCCACTCATCGGACGCCACGTGTATCTTCCTCAGGACGGTAACATCCCCCCCTTTTTTTCCTCCTCTTTTTTATCAAAGCCACTTGCACCAATGGGCTTTGGATTGATTTGGGCCGGAAACCAAGAGACACCTCTACTGGGTAGGGCCCCACCAAGGGTAGAGGATGGGTTGAGGAAGTCGGACGTCGAGGTACTATAAAAGGAGGAGTCCCTTCTCCTTTTATTGGCATCTTATATCACTAACACTTTCGCTGAAAGACACGACCACATCGTACTTTTCCAACCTTGTTTATTTACTAGCGTTTAGAGGCTCGGCTCTTCTAATCTGTTGTCTCTTAAACATCCTTGGTGTCTTATCCTTAGACCCAAGCACATTTTATAAACAAACATTTTTATAAATACCGTAGAACCACTACCAGATCAGCGCTAACCCGGTGATCTAGGATTCGTGTTTCTTATAGTAGTTTTATTTTATTTGTAGTAGTGAGTTATTTTTTAGTAGTTTTTATTTTATTTCTAGTAGTGTGTATTTTTTTAATTTAATGTAATGTTTTTTATTTTATTTAATGTAATATTTTTTATTTTATTTAATTTAATGTTTTTATTTTTTTAAAATGTAAGGTTTTTGTTTAATTTTTTTAAAAAGTTTTAGTGATGAAATGTGATGGAATGTGAACACCGCCACATGAGTATAGTGATAGAATGTGATGGAATGAGGTGGCAAAATCTGATTCGGTGTGATAATGTGATGAGTGTGATGGGGTGATGACCACCCCATCCACCCTTAGTGGAGTCTCGGAACCCATGTTGTGATGTCGTCACCGTCTCTATAGGTTGTCTATATATATGTAGGCATGTAAATTCAAATTTAAACATCACAAATAGCTCTACTAGAAGGCTAACTTTGACTATTTAATAAAAAATTGATCACAAGCATTTTTTGAAATGTTTTTGATCAGGTTGTCTATTTTGGCATGTTTCTATCTACATGTAATATACATGTGAGACATGGATATAAAGCGTAAATATAAACAAGCAACGGTATTTGAAAGAGTAAAAAAATAAAACATGTGGGAGCCACAAATTTGGTATAGCTGCCTATTTAATCACTAAAGAATTTGTAAATTTGAATAAAAAAAAATTAGATGTCGTCACCATCTCTATTGGTTGTCTATATATATGCAGGCATGTAAATTCAAATTTAAACATCACAACATGGGTTCCGAGACTCCACTTAAACTTCCTTCCATAAACT
Organism: Ambrosia x helenae; assembly: GCA_030844895.1. Taxonomy (NCBI): domain Eukaryota; kingdom Viridiplantae; phylum Streptophyta; class Magnoliopsida; order Asterales; family Asteraceae; genus Ambrosia; species Ambrosia x helenae. The sequence goes on along the minus strand of JAUTDX010007486.1, from coordinate 17,440 downwards.
TCACAATTTAGTCCAAAACACAGAGAACAATGATTGGAACATAACGAAATCACAAGTCCACCAAGCTCTTGTAGAATTTGGTATTTTTGAAGCAAGGCTTGACAACTTCCCACCTGAGCTCCAAACGTCCATGCAAGATTCTTTGCAGGACCTTTTTGATCTTCCATTGGAAAAAAAACTCAAAACCAGTTCGACGAAACCTTTACGGGCTACTTGAACCAGTTACCAACGGCACCACTCTTCGAAAGCATGGCCATTAAAGACGCACCCATTCTTGATAATGCTGAAAGCTTTACTAAAATTTTGTGGCCAAACGGCAACCCCAAATTTAGGTATCTTGTTTACTTCTTTAGTAGCACTCGACGAGGGTGGTAAACAATTTGAAAACTTGAGCTCGAGAATAGTTCAACAAATGAAACTATATATATTGATTTTATATACATATACACACACATATATATCCATATATATATGTTCGTATGAATATATATAAGTATAGTATAAATATATATATAGGGATGGTTCAATAGAAACTCATTTTATTGAGAATACTCGAGAACTCGTAAATAAATGCAAAAAAAAAAAAAAGAAAGAATAACTCAAAATTTAAGTAAAAAATAGAAAATTAGTTTGGTGCTTTTCTTTCTCACATCATCCCCGTTTAGAAAACAAATTAAAAAAAAACCTAAAAAACGCTATTGCATATGTGTATTATAACCCAAAATCCTTAAACCCCCCCCTTACCCCCATCCAAAAACCTAATTCCACACGACCCCCCGCCACCATCAACCCAAAATTCAAATCTTTTACCCGAAACCTAAACCTAAACCACTCATCCCCCACCCAAAAATATAAACATACCCTACCCACTGCCTACCAAAAACCCTTAGCCCACCAATCACAAACAAAAACGTGACCCCCGCCCAAAAACCTAACCCCCCCCCCCCTTAAAAAAAGAAAAAAAGAAAACAAAAAGAAAAACAAAATCTAAACCCACCTTACCCATCCCAACCCCACACCTAAAACCTAAGCATTACAAGGTAAACTCAAAAAAAAATTAACCCTAAAAGCTAAACTAAACCCAAAAATTAAACCCTAAAGCTTAACCGGACATTTAATACAAATGTGAATTAGAATTCGCATTTTTTTGTTTTCTTATATTTTTTCTGAACGGGATGACGTGGGAAAGAGAATATCCACACCAGTATTTAGTTTTGACTTAAATTTTGTGTTATGATTTTTTTTATTTAAGTAGGAGTTCTCAAGTTTTCTCCCTAGCTATGAGTTTTCTATTAAACCTTTCCCTACATATATATATATACACACACACGGGGGAAAGTGAATATGAGGCTGTTAAGCACCCAAGCTTACTTGTGAAAAACATTAGAACTATGTAGTTTGATTAAAATTCCTAAAAAGACTAATTTTATTCTTTTTTAAACCCACCTTTACATTAGTTTAGCATAATTTGATATCTTATTTCTCAATTTTCAATCAAGATTCAAGATTCATCAAAAAATTTTATGTTGATCTTCGAAACCATGATTCCATATTTTGCAATAAAAAAGTTTTCCATCAAAATTAATCTTGGCTCTCATATGGACACTCTCAGTACGGAATCATGGTTTCAATGATCAACATTAAAAAAGTTCGAGGAATATCGAATCGTGATTGGAAATTGAGAAATGAGGAAATTAAATTATGATAAACTAATGCAGAGTGGATGGGATTAAAAAAAAGAATTAAATTTTCTCTTTTTTTAGGTAATTTTAATCAAAACTATGTAGTTTTGATGGTTTCACATGTAAGGTTGGTTGCTTAACAACCCCATATTCACTTTCCCATAATATGAGGCTGTTAAGCACCCAAGGTTACATCAGAAACCATTAAAACTACGTAGTTTTGGTTAAAATTTCCTAAAAAGACTAATTTTATTCTTTCTTTGAATCCCATGTTTTCATTAGTTTTTCATAATCGATTTCTTATTTCTCAGTTTTCAATTAAGATTCAAGATTCATCAAAATTTTAATGTCGATCTTTGAAACCATGATTCCGTAGTTTGCAATAAAAAAGTTCTCCCTCAAAATTAATTTTGGCTCTCATTAGGACACTCTCATGCTCCTCGTTCACTCCTCTAATCCTCATTCCCATGCTTAAGTCTTAATTTTTTTTTTTGTGTACCAGCCAGACAAAATAACAATATACAGTTTATCCAAAAAATAAATGAATGAAGATCACAAATACGTGGTCATTCATCTTTTCCTTGCAGTTTAACCATAGATCAAATAAACAAATGGGTCAAATTTCTTTTCTATCTTAACGGGTTCCTCTCCTTTTAGGTACGGAATCATGGTTTCAATGATCGACATTAAAAAAATTGAGGAATATTGAATCGTGATTGGAAATTGAGGAATGTGGAAATCAAATTATGATAAACTAATGCAAAGGGGATGGGATTAAAATTAAATCTTCCTTTTTTTTAGGAAATTTTAATCAAAACTACGTAGTTTTAATGGTTTCACATGTAAGGTTGGATGCTTAACAACCCCATATTCACACACGCACACACACACACACACACACCACACACATATATATATATATATATATATATATCCTAATGGGAAACCAACATGATGGTGCAGCGACGACAATTTCTAATGTGGTACTCATCATCTATGGTTTATCAATTTTCTGGTGATATATTGTATAGTGCTTAAGTTATTGAGAATTGTGTGCTCATTGCCGCGACATTCAGTTGGTACTGGTCATGTCTATTATAGTATCGGTAATATAAACCCATAATTCATTTAATTTCATTTATAGGATTATTACACTAAAAATAAAACACATCATTGTTCTTATCCTTTATTTTATTAGCCCATTTCTTATGTTTTATCTTGTAAACGTAAGTTATGATATATTGTATTGATCTCAATGCATATTTAAGTGAGTGTTGTTTATTTAGGATAAATTAAAGCACTTTAAGGTAGTACATGTCTCGTGACTTGTTTAACTACATTCAATTAGTTTAGCATCAACTGATAAGGATATAATATCTTAGTACTAAAACTTACTTTAAAATGGTTCTCAAATATAGAATGGGATTTCAATTAACTAAAACTTTTTTTTTCCATTATCAAATATAGAGGTGGGAATTCAGTTATGTAATACTACCAAGCATATCTTGGATCAGGGTCGGCTTATATCCAAATGAGCCAATTTAAAGCGAATGAAATTTAATACAAGGCTTTAGAAGCAAGGTTTTTTCAATAGGCCTACATGCAACACATGTAAAATTAGAAAAGAATTATTATTCTTAGATACTGTTTTCATGTCCTTTAAATACTTGCAATATTTAATGTTTCCCAGCAAAACTATACAAGAGTTCTCAGAGAAACTATTAAAACTGAACCAAATGGTGACAATCATGGTGTTGGAAAGTTTGGGATTAGAGAAATATATGGATGAACATTTGAGGTCAACATTTTATGAGCTTCGGGTCATTAAATACAAAGTCCCGAAGCAAACAAGCCCAATATAGGGATCGATTCTCATACAGACAAGTATATGGTCTCAGTTTTACATCAACATCAAGTTGGCGGACTCGAGGTGCAAACCAAATCCGGAAAATGGATCAAAGTTCAACCATCACCTAATTCTTTCATTGTCCTGATTGGTGATATCCTCCATGTAAGCTATACTCATAAAAGAAAATTTGTATTCTAAAAATGGATTAGTTAATTTCATGTTATCACTAAAGATGCGTAGGACGCATCAAGTCCAAGTTGACCTAACACTTCTTGGACCCCACTTATTTGGGAGTCTCGTGCAATTATTTTCACTTTTATTTGTATTGTTATAAAAACTATTTGAGCATATTTTGACTAAACTTCCAAAATTAAATTAAAATTGTAGGCATGGACGAATGGGCGATTACATGCGCCTTATCATCGAGTAGTGATGAGTGGGGACAAGCCAAGGTATTCTAGTGGATTGTTTTGGATACCGAAAGACGAACGTGTGACTAAAGCCCCGTCGGAGGTTGTGGATGAAGAACACCCTTTAATCTATAAACCTTTCAAGTACATAGAATACATTGAATTTATCCACACTGAGGCAGGTCAACAAGCTCAGTCACCTCTCATGACTTATTGTGGTGTTTGAAAACCCTGCATCGCTTGTTTCAATCACCTTTTAGTTGATGTGTGTGCTTCAGTTCACGTGTCTCGTTTGTGTTTGTGTTTGTGTTCGTGGTTGTGTGCACTACTGTGTGTCACCAAATACTTGCTATAATGTATTTATGTATGGAATAAACATCAACTTCTAGAATAACCATTGTATCTATCACAATTTTCTCCATTTAGTCTCATTCCGAACTAAAATGGACATCATATGAAGTCATTGTCCCACGTACACAAGTAGTAGTAATAGACAAAAAAATTGTAGAAACCGTAACACTGCAATATTAGAGAGAGGCCCTATAGGGGTTTATATATTGTTGGATCGAGAAGAATTGAATATCAATGGATCAAGGGTGGAATCAATGATCCAATTAGGTGTTATAGGTGTTTCATAAAGGATTAGAATGATATGGTAATGATCAAGAACACACACACACACACGCAATATCACCCACTAAATGCGCAGCACCTTGTTACGAAATTGAAAAAGATACAAAGTCTGTAAGGGTGTACTTACAGACTCCCTTTGGACCTAGCTAGATATCTTCAAAACTTCCATAGCAACACCAATCAACAATCCTCTATCAACAACTCTTCAAGCTTCATTGATCGGCAACTACGACAAGTCAAACCCCGACTGAATATTCTTTGCACGCAGTATCTGACCTTCTTTTGGAAGCACACAGCTTGGTCTGCATCTTGATCTTGACAATGAATTTGATTCTTGTTCAATGTCTTTATATCAGCTTTGGACAAATTCATTAACTACATCGGATGGAAGACTCTTAGCTTGCGACAGATATTTGGATCATTCTTCAACATAATCACAGCTTCCGTAGTAAAATAGTCATAATACCAGAAAATGAACTCGTTCAAGAAATTCTACTCCATCGGCACAAGTGGGATCATGGTTAGAATCCCAGGTGGTGTAACGTACTGTCACACCCTCAAATTTCCACTGCGGAGTTTACACCATGAGGCGCGTGACATACCAGGATCCCCATAGCCATTAGTTACAAGAACGACTCGAAATGCCCAAACCATTTAGTTCGTTTTCAAAAATCAAGTTTAATGATTAACCAAAAAGTTTAGAGTATTGCGGAAGCGTATAGTGAATATCAAAGTAAAACATCATGCGCAAAACACCGCGCCCAAAACCAAATCCGTGAGCTCTGGATGGGCAACCCATCAGGGCAAAGCGGACAATATTGGTGGTGAGAGGGGCCGGATGTTACAGATGGTATCAGAGCCACTTTTGTGCCGTTCGGGATGGTGGGTGTATACCTCATTAGGGGATGATGAGACTCTAACAGGGGATGAATGTGACACCCCAGGAAAATCCCACATTGGTCGTTGCCAGGAGAGATCCTTGGTTCCTAAGTAATGATTTGCCTCTTAAATCACCAACGCGTTTTGGGGCTTAATGTTAGTGGATGAGAGGAGAACTCCACAGTTTAAGCGTGCTCAGGTGGGAGCACCACAAGGATGGGTGACCTCCTGGGAAGTCTCCACTGGGGCACCCAAAAACAAATCCGTGAGCTCTAGATGGGCAACCCATCGGGGCAAAGCGGACAATATTGGTGGTGAGAGGGGCTGGATGTTACACGTACACCCACCTTACTTTGCTCTCTTTATCATTTAGGCTTTTGTCCAACGTGTTGTTCGATTTTATCTGCTTCAATCTTGCAAGACCACGAACATACTAGTATGGTAGGGACTTGATCTTGTATACCCTTTAAAAGTAAAGAATGTCGCTCTCAAACTTGATCCCAATCGCATTTGCCTAGGACACACACATCCAACTAACAATGTTACCAGACATGAGATTCCATTTCTGGCTTACCTTCTTAACTTGGATAGGCTCAGGCTGTCTTCTTGAATACCAAGCCTCACATGCCGGTTGAACCTGTTTCTTTCTTTCCTGATTAGTCTCTGGTTCATCTTCAAGCGGTTACAACTTCAGCCATCTGTCTATCAAATCAAAATCACCGTGTGTGTGCACTATCAGTAGGGACGACCTGTTCATATGTAAGACTGAAGATCTAGGCAACCTCTTCTCTAGATGGTTCTGGAGGTATTTCACCTTCCTCCATATCCATATTGTCACACCCTCAAATTCCACTGCGGGGTTTATACCACGAGGCACGTGACACACTAGGATCCCCATAGCCATAAGTCATATGAACAACTCTAAATGCCCAAACCATTTTGTCCGTTTGTGAAAAGATAGTTTAACGTTTTATTTTAAAAAGTTCAATGTAATACGGAATCGTAAACGAAATGTTAACAGTTAAAAACCATGCTCAAACAACGTGCCCAAAACCAATGTAAATGTAACCAAAACGATAGTTAATATTGTTCAATGCCCATGACACAATGATGCATGTCTAGAGTGCTCCTTACCTAATGACCTGCAAAAGCATGCTAACATGTGTCAACATAAAGTCGGTGAGTTCACAGTTTAAGTCGCAAAAGTAAAGTTTCCAAAGTTGTAAAACACCATCAGTTTCTATGCATGCCAGGGGTAGCTAACCCACTCAATGTAACTAAACAGGAGTATTATTGGGAACATACAGAAGTTGTTATTTGCCTTAGTACTAGTATCTATCAACACTAGTAGGAAAAATGTGGTCATAAGTTCATGCCTGTGACCCAAGCACCTCAGGCATGAGGTTGCTACACAACCTAATAGCGCTACTAACTAATACCCCGTTTGCCTCCAACGATTAACGCAATAATGTGTAAGGACTTTAAAGTGATAGAAATGTTTAGTTCACAAAGCACAAGAAGTTGTGAAACTGATAAAAACTCGATTCACCCATGGAATCAAAGTATCCCAAAACCCGGGATAGAAAAGTAGTCCCAAACTGGACTAGAAAAGTAAGTAATTCCCAACCATGAATTATGTTGTCTCCAAACCCGAGATGCATGCTTTGAGAAAATAGTAGTGAAACTCACCTTAGAGTGTGTGCCAAGTATAACAGCAAGACCCGCGAACGTGGAAGACAACCCATCTCTCGATAACATATGGAACATTGAGTTATGAGTGGTTGAACGTGGTTACACGTGTTGTTTATGCTAACTCATTGTACCCTAAAATGACCTAGGTGACATCTCATGCAAGTGGACCCGACACAAGTAAACCATGTATCATCGTTCAATCGTTGGTAACTAGTTTATAGTGTTACATGCTAAGACTTTTTGACACTAGATTATGTTATATTCTCCCCCTAAAATCATCAATAACTAAAACCTAATAAAAAATTATGATAAAAAACAACTTAAAATCATCAAACAATCCTGTTCTAGGGTTCGGCCAAAGAACACCCTAATCTGTCCTTGAAACTTGTCCATTACCTGTAATATTAGTGTTAAAATAATGAGAATAGAACAGGGATCAATAATCACGGTTGAGAAAAACAAGGGCAACAAGGTCTTTTGTTTTTGAAAAATTTTGAAAAAGTATAGACTGATGGTTCGAATGTGAAGTCTGGTATATATAGGTGCTACCTTCGACCGTTCATACTAGGCGAATGTGAAACTGTTTCCACATTCGACCCTATTTAAAGGTTCGAATATGGACACAAGGATCGAATGTACAAAATGTCATAGGAACACTCACATTCGTCCATTTTGATAGGTTCGAAAGTAACAAAATTTCCACATTCGACCCAGTTAGGGGCGAATGAAAAATGGAAATTTTGAAAATTTACCAAATCTCAAAATCGAATCCCGTTCAAACATTTTTCAAAATTTTAAGCCTTAATCATTCATTATTTCACATTTAAATAATACAAAACTCAAATTGGTTCATCAAATTTCAGAAAATGACCATCAAACATCATCGGTTATCGAAAAATAACTCAGAATGAAAAGGCTCAAAGCCAGGTGCTTACCTGCCAACGACTCCATACCTCCGTTACCATACTGGATTACATCATAGCCCTCTCGGATCCCCAATCGGCTAACTCCCAACAACTTCAACATGCCTCGTCGCATCGATCAAGATCATCCAAACGAGTTGATGAGCAGACAGCACCTTAAACCAATCTTCCTCTTGAATGTCCTTCACCACTTCAAACAACGGTACCTTCTGGCCAGAACGAATGTTCAACCATTGCATCTCTACTGGGATAGCCTCCTTCTTAAGGTAGAAGAAGAATCTTTTCCAATCACGAAGGCTCTCGGGAGAGCTCTTCGCCACCACTACAGTCACTACCTTCGACCTCTCCACAAAAGAAATCCACCCAATATCCTTCATCTCCAGTTTGTAGAATACATTGAACTGCTCAAATTGAGGCTCCATCCTCAACGCCCTGCAAGTGGCCTCAAAATGCAATCACCCTCATCACCTCAAAGGGGCTCATCTGAGAAATGTGCATGCCATAATCCTGCAACACAGTCAATAGAAATCTCAACACGGAATCCTAAACAGACTATACACAAAAAGGACTCATAGAGACAAATCTTGTCCGCCGGACAGTCCATGGGGGTTTTCCCGTTCTCCGGTAACTCAGGTTCCCACTCCCGATGAATATCATACTTGTGCAACAGAGCCCTGAATTTCTTCTTCGACCACACTATCCGGGCCTCAACCGTTGCTAACTCAGCCTTCTTATCATCACCCGACATGATAACCAGAAGAAGTATAAAAGAAACGAAGAAAAAAGCAAGATTTTTTTTGGGTTTTGTGATCGGAGTTTGAGAGAATTTTTGCCGGAGAAGAAAGAAAACAAGTGAACAAATCTCTAAGGTGAAGGTCCTATCTATACCCATCGCATTAATTGCAAGCGGAAAGCAGATAATAATGACAGACGACCTTTTCCGATAGAGGTCCAATCAACGAACAATACGTCAGACGGCCCACGTGACAAACGGCACACGCGCCACGTGTGGCTCACTCACCTATCGATTACAGTACCACCAGCTATCAAGCAACACCGATGGTGACCCGTGTCTACCCACTAACAACCCTACTACAACAGCTGTCAGACACGTTCTCCAACGCCATAGTACGAAACGAGACACGTCTCTTCATATCAAACATTCCCGCCATTCAATTTGTACAGAATTCAAAAAGACAATTTTAGTGCGCAATAACTACACTTCAGCAGGCGCAGACTCGGACAAAAACCACATTTTTCCTCATCATTATTTATATCAAACATGCGCTTCAAGGCCTGACACCTCCTCAGGTGTCACGCAAGCGCCAAAAGGAAAAAACTTTATGTTATTCATTATTTATATCTTCTACATGCGCTTCAAGGCCTGACGCCTCCGCAGGTGTCACGTAAGCGCCAGAAGGAAAAACTTTATGTTTTGTCATTATTGATATCTTCTACATGCGCTACATGGCCTGACGCCTCCTCAGGTGTCACGCAAGCGCCAGAAGGAAAAACTTACTTTTTTCATTATTTATCTTCTACATGCGCTTCAAGGCCTGACGCCTCCTCAGGTGTCACGCAAGCGCTAGAAGGAAAAACTTTATGTTTTACATTATTTACATCTTCTACATGCGCTTCAAGGCCTGACGCCTCCCCAGGTGCTACACAGGGCCGGAAGGAAAAACTTATGTTTTTCATTGTTTATATCTTCTACATGCGCAAGAACACATGACGCCTCTTCCGGTATCACGCAGACACTACAATGAAAAATTTGGTATTTTTTTCACTATTTACATCATCTAGATATGCAACAACGGTCGACACAGTATAGGTATCCCACAAGCAAAAACCAGCAATCAGTGGAACATTAAAATGATGACTGTTTCTCCTCAGAATATCTGCAACACCTGTATAGCTCATTCTCACTGAAGCTAAAGGAACCTATGGAAGAATGCTTTCTCCTTCTTTCTGAAGCTAAATGAACCTACGGAAGAATGCTTTCTCCTTCTTCCTGAAACTAAAGGAGCCTATGGAAAACGGTTTTTTCCATCCTTTACCATTACATCGCGTAAACTCGCCGACACCTCTTCAGGCTCCGCGCGAACGCATACTCCGTCTTACACCAACAGATTGGTCACTGTGCGCGCACCGGTTGATGATGACCTATATTACGTGTACACCTTGTTACATGAAAACCCAGTGACGACTTGATGTAACTCAAAGTACATATGTACATTTCACCCCTCTTAGACTAAACAGAGTCGAGCACTCCCTCGTTACTTCTACAAGGTAATATGAAAGCACTGGACTGGGGGGACTTGAAGGGATATGGTACCAAACACTAGTAATACCATATCAAAAATCAACTCACAAAAAGCTGCATCCGTTAAACATGACGGTGGCTCTCTCGCCCGTTTTAGGTCAGCAGTGCACCACGAGTCCATAACCCAACAGACGCACGCTCCGCCCGTTTTACGTCGACGCACAACGAAGCTTACTAATCAAGATAAGTGAACCTTCGTCCACACACTGAAATATTCCTTTCATGGCAGCATCGAGACACACACCCCAGAGCAGTTCTGCCTTGGACAACTGTTCCTGACGCAACAGGCTGCCCAACCAATCAAGGGTTGTGCCCATCCTGACACCCAGAAAGGACGATGACATGGCAGCTCCCTAGCTAAAATATCTTTCTGACATAAGACTTTTGCAACTCCCACTTGTCTCAGGTTCTAGATGAAGGGATGTTTACCCACAGCCCTGGAGTAGCTAATAGGTGGACGCCACGTGTACGCCCCCATCAGCGTCCACTCATCGGACGCCACGTGTATCTTCCTCAGGACGGTAACATCCCCCCCTTTTTTTCCTCCTCTTTTTTATCAAAGCCACTTGCACCAATTGGGCTTTGGATTGATTTGGGCCGGAAACCAAGAGACACCTCTACCTGGGTAGGGCCCCACCAAGGGTAGAGGATGGGTTGAGGAAGTCGGACGTCGAGGTACTATAAAAGGAGGAGTCCCTTCTCCTTTTATTGGCATCTTATATTCACTAACACTTTCGCTGAAAGACTACGACCACATCGTACTTTTCCAACCCTTGTTTATTTACTAGCGTTTAGAGGCTCGGCTCTTCTAATCTGTTGTCTCTTAAACATCCTTGGTGTCTTATCCTTAGACCAAGCACATTTTATAAACAAACATTTTTATAAATACCCCGTAGAACCACTACCAAGATCAGCGCTAACCCGGTGATCTAGGATTCGTGTTTCTTCATAGTAGTTTTTATTTTATTTGTAGTAGTGAGTTATTTTTTAGTAGTTTTTATTTTATTTCTAGTAGTGTGTTATTTTTTTAATTTAATGTAATGTTTTTTATTTTATTTAATGTAATATTTTTTATTTTATTTAATTTAATGTTTTTATTTTTTTAAAATGTAAGGTTTTTAGTTTAATTTTTTTAAAAAGTTTAGTGATGAAATGTGATGGAATGTGAACACCGCCACATGAGTATAGTGATAGAATGTGATGGAATGAGGTGGCAAAATCTGATTCGGTGTGATAATGTGATGAGTGTGATGGGGTGATGACCACCCCATCCACCCTTAGTGGAGTCTCGGAACCCATGTTGTGATGTCGTCACCGTCTCTATAGGTTGTCTATATATATGTAGGCATGTAAATTCAAATTTAAACATCACAAATAGCTGCCTACTAGAAGGCTAACTTTGACTATTTAATAAAAAATTGATCACAAGCATTTTTTGAAATGTTTTTGATCAGGTTGTCTATTTTGGCATGTTTCTATCTACATGTAATATACATGTGAGACATGGATATAAAGCGTAAATATAAACAAGCAAACGGTATTTGAAAGAGTAAAAATAAAACATGTGGGAGCCACAAATTTGGTATAGCTGCCTATTTAATCACTAAAGAATTTGTAAATTTGAATAAAAAAATTAGATGTCGTCACCATCTCTATTGGTTGTCTATATATATGCAGGCATGTAAATTCAAATTTAAACATCACAACATGGGTTCCGAGACTCCACTTAAACTTCCTTCCATAAACTTCACAAATTTAGTCCAAAACACAGAGAACAATGATTGGAACATAACGAAATCACAAGTCCACCAAGCTCTTGTAGAATTTGGTATTTTTGAAGCAAGGCTTGACAACTTCCCACCTGAGCTCCAAACGTCCATGCAAGATTCTTTGCAGGACCTTTTTGATCTTCCATTGGAAAAAAAACTCAAAACCAGTTCGACGAAACCCTTTACGGGCTACTTGAACCAGTTACCAACGGCACCACTCTTCGAAAGCATGGCCATTAAAGACGCACCCATTCTTGATAATGCTGAAAGCTTTACTAAAATTTTGTGGCCAAACGGCAACCCCAAATTTAGGTATCTTGTTTACTTCTTTAGTAGCACTCGACGAGGGTGGTAAACAATTTGAAAACTTGAGCTCGAGAATAGTTCAACAAATGAAACTATATATATTGATTTTATATACATATACACACACATATATATCCATATATATATGTTCTTGTATGTATATATATAATATATATATATATATAGGGATGGTTCAATAGAAACTCATTTTATTGAGAATACTCGAGAACTCGTAAATAAATGCAAAAAAAAAAAAAAAAGAAAGAATGATAACTCAAAATTTAAGTAAAAAATAGAAAATTAGTTTGGTGCTTTTCTTTCTCACATCATCCCCGTTTAGAAAACAAATTAAAAAAAAACCTAAAAAACGCTATTGCATATGTGTATTATAACCCAAAATCCTAAACCCCCCCTACCCCCACCCAAAAACCTAATTCCACACGACCCACCGCCACCATCAACCCAAAATTCAAATCTTTTACCCGAAAACCTAAACCTAAACCACTCATCCACCCCCACCCAAAAATATAAACATACCCTACCCACCGCCTACCAAAAACCCTTAGCCCCACCAATCACAAACAAAAACGTGACCCCCCGCCCAAAAACCAAACCCCCCCCCCCCAAAAAAAAAAAGAAAAAAAGAAAACAAAAAGAAAAACAAAATCTAAACCCACCTTACCCATCCCCAACCCCACACCTAAAACCTAAGCATTACAAAGTAAACTCAAAAAAAAATTAACCCTAAAAGCTAAACTAAACCCAAAAATTAAACCCTAAAGCTTAACCGGACATTTAATACAAATGTGAATTAGAATTCGCATTTTTTTTGTTTTCTTATATTTTTTTTCTGAACGGGGATGACGTGGGAAAGAGAATATCCACACCAGTATTTAGTTTTGACTTAAATTTTGTGTTATGATTTTTTTTTATTTAAGTAGGAGTTCTCAAGTTTTCTCCCTAGCTATGAGTTTTCTATTAAACCTTTCCCTACATATATATATATATATATATACACACACACGGGGAAAGTGAATATGAGGCTGTTAAGCACCCAAGCTTACTTGTGAAAACATTAGAACTATGTAGTTTTGATTAAAATTTCCTAAAAAGACTAATTTTATTCTTTTTTTAAACCCACCTTTACATTAGTTTAGCATAATTTGATATCTTATTTCTCAATTTTCAATCAAGATTCAAGATTCATCAAAAATTTTTATGTTGATCTTCGAAACCATGATTCCATATTTTGCAATAAAAAAGTTTTCCATCAAAATTAATCTTGGCTCTCATATGGACACTCTCAGTACGGAATCATGGTTTCAATGATCAACATTAAAAAAGTTCGAGGAATATCGAATCGTGATTGGAAATTGAGAAATGAGGAAATTAAATTATGATAAACTAATGCAGAGTGGATGGGATTAAAAAAAAGAATTAAATTTTCTCTTTTTTTAGGTAATTTTAATCAAAACTATGTAGTTTGATGGTTTCACATGTAAGGTTGGTTGCTTAACAACCCATATTCACTTTCCCATAATATGAGGCTGTTAAGCACCCAAGGTTACATCAGAAACCATTAAAACTACGTAGTTTTGGTTAAAATTTCCTAAAAAGACTAATTTTATTCTTTCTTTGAATCCCATGTTTTCATTAGTTTTTCATAATCGATTTCTTATTTCTCAGTTTTCAATCAAGATTCAAGATTCATCAAAATTTTAATGTCGATCTTTGAAACCATGATTCCGTAGTTTGCAATAAAAAAAAGTTCTCCCTCAAAATTAATTTTGGCTCTCATTAGGACACTCTCAGTGCTCCTCGTTCACTCCTCTAATCCTCATTCCCATGCTTAAGTCTTAATTTTTTTTTTGTGTACCAGCCAGACAAAATAACAATATACAGTTTATCCAAAAAATAAATGAATGAAGATCACAAATACGTGGTCATTCATCTTTCCTTGCAGTTTAACCATAGATCAATAAACAAATGGGTCAAAATTTCTTTTCTATCTTAACGGGTTCCTCTCCTTTCTAGGTACGGAATCATGGTTTCAATGATCGACAATAAAAAAATTGAGGAATATTGAATCGTGATTGGAAATTGAGGAATGTGGAAATCAAATTATGATAAACTAATGCAAAGGGATGGGATTAAAATTAAATCTTCCCTTTTTTTTAGGAAATTTTAATCAAAACTACGTAGTTTTAATGGTTTCACATGTAAGGTTGGATGCTTAACAACCCCATATTCACACACACACACACACACACACACACACACATATATATATATATATATATATATATATATATATATATATATATATATCCTAATGGGAAACCAACATGATGGTGCAGCGACGACAATTTCTAATGTGGTACTCATCATCTATGGTTTATCAATTTTCTGGTGATATATTGTATAGTGCTTAAGTTATTGAGAATTGTGTGCTCATTGCCGCGACATTCAGTTGGTACTGGTCATGTCTATTATAGTATCGGTAATATAAACCCATAATTCATTTAATTTCATTTATAGGATTATTACACTAAAAATAAAACACATCATTGTTCTTATCCTTTATTTTATTAGCCCATTTCTTATGTTTTATCTTGTAAACGTAAGTTATGATATATTGTATTGATCTCAATGCATATTTAAGTGAGTGTTGTTTATTTAGGATAAATTAAAGCACTTTAAGGTAGTACATGTCTCGTGACTTGTTTAACTACATTCAATTAGTTTAGCATCAACTGATAAGGATATAATATCTTAGTACTAAAACTTACTTTAAAATGGTTCTCAAATATAGAAGTGGGATTTCAATTAACTAAAATTTTTTTTTTCCATTATCAAATATAGAGGTGGGAATTCAGTTATGTAATACTACCAAGCATATCTTGGATCAGGGTCGGCTTATATCCAAATGAGCCAATTTAAAGCGAATGAAATTTAATACAAGGCTTTAGAAGCAAGGTTTTTCAATAGGCCTACATGCAACACATGTAAAATTAGAAAAGAATTATTATTCTTAGATACTGTTTTCATGTCCTTTTAAATACTTGCAATATTTAATGTTTCCCAGCAAAACTATACAAGAGTTCTCAGAGAAACTATTAAAACTGAACCAAATGGTGACAATCATGGTGTTGGAAAGTTTGGGATTAGAGAAATATATGGATGAACATTTGAGGTCAACATTTTATGAGCTTCGGGTCATTAAATACAAAGTCCCCGAAGCAAACGAGCCCAATATAGGGATCGATTCTCATACAGACAAGTATATGGTCTCAGTTTTACATCAACATCAAGTTGGCGGACTCGAGGTGCAAACCAAATCCGGAAAATGGATCAAAGTTCAACCATCACCTAATTCTTTCATTGTCCTGATTGGTGATATCCTCCATGTAAGCTATACTCATAAAAGAAAATTGTATTCTAAAAATGGATTAGTTAATTTCATGTTATCACTAAAGATGCGTAGGACGCATCAAGTCCAAGTTGACCTAACACTTCTTGGACCCCACTTATTTGGGAGTCTCGTGCAATTATTTTCACTTTTATTTGTATTGTTATAAAAACTATTTGAGCATATTTTGACTAAACTTCCAAAATTAAATTAAAATTGTAGGCATGGACGAATGGGCGATTACATGCGCCTTATCATCGAGTAGTGATGAGTGGGGACAAGCCAAGGTATTCTAGTGGATTGTTTTGGATACCGAAAGACGAACATGTGACTAAAGCCCCGTCGGAGGTTGTGGATGAAGAACACCCTTTAATCTATAAACCTTTCAAGTACATAGAATACATTGAATTTATCCACACTGAGGCGGGTCAACAAGCTCAGTCACCTCTCATGACTTATTGTGGTGTTTGAAAACCCTGCATCGCTTGTTTCAATCACCTTTTAGTTGATGTGTGTGCTTCAGTTCACGTGTCTCGTTTGTGTTTGTGTTTGTGTTCGTGGTTGTGTGCACTACTGTGTGTCACCAAATACTTGCTATAATGTATTTATGTATGGAATAAACATCAACTTCTAGAATAACCATTGTATCTATCACAATTTTCTCCATTTAGTCTCATTCCGAACTAAAATGGACATCATATGAAGTCATTGTCCCACGTACACAAGTAGTAGTAATAGACAAAAAAATTGTAGAAACCGTAACACTGCAATATTAGAGAGAGGCCCTATAGGGGTTTATATATTGTTGGATCGAGAAGAATTGAATATCAATGGATCAAGGGTGGAATCAATGATCCAATTAGGTGTTATAGGTGTTTCATAAAGGATTAGAATGATATGGTAATGATCAAGAACACACACACACACACGCAATATCACCCACTAAATGCGCAGCACCTTGTTACGAAATTGAAAAAGATACAAAGTCTGTAAGGGTGTACTTACAGACTCCCTTTGGACCTAGCTAGATATCTTCAAAACTTCCAATAGCAACACCAATCAACAATCCTCTATCAACAACTCTTCAAGCTTCATTGATCGGCAACTACGACAAGTCAAACCCCGACTGAATATTCTTTGCCACGCAGTATCTGACCTTCTTCTGGAAGCACACAGCTTGGTTGCATCTTGATCTTGACAATGAATTTGATTCTTGTTCAATGTTTTATATCAGCTTTGGACAAATTCATTAACTACATCGGATGGAAGACTCTTAGCTTGCGACAGATATTGGATCATTCTTCAACATAATCACAGCTTCCGTAGTAAAATAGTCATAATACCAGAAAATGAACTCGTTCGAGAAATTCTACTCCATCGGCACAAGTGGGATCATGGTTAGAATCCCAGGTGGTGTAACGTACTGTCACACCCTCAAATTTCCACTGCGGAGTTTACACCATGAGGCGCGTGACATACCAGGATCCCCATAGCCATTAGTTACAAGAACGACTCGAAATGCCCAAAACCATTTAGTTCGTTTTCAAAAATCAAGTTTAATGATT
>JAUTDX010007485.1:0-51689 GCA_030844895.1 Ambrosia x helenae | reverse complement strand
GGATGTGACCCAAGTGATGATTCATTGTTGTTTAGAACCCTCTCACTCCATCCTCATCCGTAGCTCCGAGATAAGGCATATGGATAGCTACCTATACTTGGAGAGTCGTGGCTAGACACTAGATTGCCCGACTTCCATTATATCGGACTGTAGTAGTCATCTACCTCAAGTTTCGACAAACCTTGTACACAAGCATGAGAAACTCGATTTGAGACGAGTATGGCTTGTCATTTTCGGACGAATTGGATGTGCTTGAAGAAATTGTTCTATGTTGACCGATTGATGTCCGTGGCACATCAAATTCATGTGCTTCATCGCCAGAATTTCCTATGTGATTGGAATTATCATCCCAGTGTTCGGGGGGTGTACTACTCAAAGCCCTTAAAGGGCATACGTGTACATCTCCAGTACGTCGATTGACAGACGGAGATAGATACATAACCTGGTTTGAGTTACTCGAGAGATGGCCAGTAAATCTTGCAGATTAGTAGAGACCGTTCGGAGCAGATGCGAACCTATTAAGAAGTCATTACAGACAAGGCATAGGCCTTAAGAACTTCGAACTAGTAATAGGTTTTCACTGAGAATATTATACTCTAAGAGGGTGTCGATAAGCATAGAAATTGTAGTAGGCCAAATTCTGGATACTCCAGTGGCACGGAGATATCGATCAAAATTAGTCTCGTGATGATTAAGCTCAAACTATCGCAAGAGCTTAATGGGACTCTTGATGAAATCCCGCAAGTCAAAAACGAGGAAGTGTTGCCAATTCCTCGACGGAGGATCCAGGTTGACGTTTTAAGCTCTACTATGTCAGGAAAACGATAGATGTGTCAGATTGGGATGTCCAAGAGCTTAGTCGTAGTGGATCATGATATTGTGTTATCAGAGCACTAAGTGTGAACCTAGCGTGACAACCTGAGTTCACTTAGGAAAGAGGAGATCTTGTGAAGCGCAAAACAACCTGCCCTGTTCAAGGATACTATTGTAATGGACAACTTGAACTAAATTCCGGGACGGAATTCTCTTAACGGGGGGAGAAATGTAACATCCGGCAAAAATCGATATGTTTCCGTACGTAATTAGTATATGTAATTAACGGTTTAAGTGCACATTTAAATTTATTGGATTAATTTAGCGTAGAGGAATAGCAAATTCCCATATAATGATAGGAATGCATACGTTTATGGTGAAACATGATAGGATCATGTGCGAATAAACCTTATCGGTATGGACGTTGGTGATTACCCGGTAAAAATTAAATACACAAAAAGGATCCCGGACACCCAGGATATAAAATAAAGGGTATTTTCACAAAATATTAATGTGTTTTGGAACTCCAAAACCATGAGTGAAAACTTTACATACAATTCTCCTGGTAGGAAAATAAAATATAAAGAGCGCGTAAACGCACCCGGTACGCGTATAACTCATAATTTCACCCGGCAAAAGCCTAAAATAATCAACCAACACTTAAACTAGGCTATGTTAAAGGGTTATTAGAGGCATTTTTAATGTCCGAATAACACGCGATTAAAGTCCGAAAAATACCCGAACGACACCCGAACGATTAGAAGAATAACTTAAAACTAATATTTAGCTAAATATTTGGCCAAAAATGGACCCAACCCATGACCAAGAGCGGCCTAAATCCCCACCCCCCATGCTTAATCCTTTTCTTTGTACCATGCTATCTAATGTTAGATATGGAGTATGGGTTAGATTTATGGAACCTATATTATGAGATTTACATGTACTATTAAGATATCACAATTTTTTTGTTTCCTTTGAAGACCTACGGCCACAATACCAAGGAAACAACTCACCCATGATCTTCTAGTACAACAAAAGCCATGATTTAAGGAAGAGGATATCCAAGCTAGAATTATAAGAAGATTGGTGTCCTTCAAAAAAGTACATAAATCCCTCCAATCCTTTACAAAATTCACGCCAAAACTCTCTCAAGATTCCCCTCAAGATCACTAGCAATCTAATTGTACACACATTCCATTTTTTTATAAGCATTAAATATAGAAGTGGATCTTGTTAGATCTTGGAAGATATGAAAAAGGGAGCATAAAAATATCCAAGCATTACACTTGAACCAAAAAAAAAAAAAAAACTCTTTCTTTCCTTTCTTTGTCTTTGTGGTCGTGGACTTGCAAACCCACACACACTTCTTTTCAAGGTTTTAACACTAAATTCCTTCCTAAACATCCATCATCCAAGCCCCTTGGTTGTATCTCAAGCTAGAACTAAAACCACATAGGAAGGACACACTAATCACCATCAAAATCAAGATTGTTAGCTTCCTAGCCTGGTGCTAGTTGTAAGTATTCTTGATCTTGTTTTATCTTTAAAAAGTTATGTTTATTAGATTAAAGCAAGTTGTTCAAAGGATGAACTTGTATAAGCTTTTCTTGATTAAAACATTAGACTTTAAGGAATAAAAATGGTGTTTAGTGGGTGTGTGTATGGGCCGAATGGTGATGGATATGTGTAGTATTTTTGAGTTTTTATTTAGTTCATAAAGACTTGAACAAATAATGGTTTGAGTGTAACTTGTTAAGGAACTTGAATGAACTGAAAGTAGAGATTATAATCATCATAATGAAGATATAAGACTTGTCTAAGTCTTATTTTTGTTAGAAAAACTAGTAGGATAAAAGTCACATTATTAAAGTCTACTACTTGAAAGATGAAATTTGGACTTGTTGGACATAATACATTAACCACACTTATTAGTAGCCTTATTAATGGTGTATGAAAACTATTAAAAGTGTTCAAAATGTTAAAAATAATCCAACATTAGAAAGATGATACTTTAAAGTCCACTAATTTGGAAGGTAAATGCTAATCTTGAAAGTTAGTATGGAAAAATACAAACTTTTGTAAGTTAAGGGACTAATGTTGTAACTTTAAAAGTTGAGGGACTAAAATGGATATTTTAGAAACTTAAGTCTAAATGCAAACTATGGAAAGTTGGTGTCAAAAGTGTAAATGATAGGTTTTCCAAGGTTGAATTGGTAAATACTAGTAAACACACTTATGTATTTTGTATAAAAGTGTATTTTTATAAAAAGGAATTTTATAAAAATATGGACTTTTCTAAACATAAGGATTATTATAAAAACAAGAGTTTTTATAAAAATGTTAGACAAATTAAAAACTTAGGAGAACTTATATATAAAATGAACACTTTTATATAAATGGGAATATAAAAGTGTTGGAGCATTTATATATATATAAGTTACCAAGTCTTGTATTAAAAATACAAAAGTATTTATAAAACTTCCAAGTAATATGTGTTGAAAATTAAAAAGATGGATAATATTTCTAGAAAACACATATTGGAAACTTGGGAAAAATTAACTATATAAGTTAAGAAATCGGACTTGGACGTGTTAACGAAATAAGACGTAAAACGGACGAACGAGAAAATATCTTTACGTCAAGATGAGTAAAAAAATATTTTAAGGAGTTAAAATATAAAATTTGGTGAAAAATACATAACACTTTCCTAAGTGTTGGAAAATATTCGTGGGAGAAAAGTAACGTAATTAATCTAACGATTAAACGTTTAAACAAGTGTATGGGATTAACAAGGAAAACATATATATATATTCGACTCGACGAAATCTTAGTATATTTATTTAATGGGAAAGTAAATATACGGGGAGGTAAGTCGAGTCGAGTGCGGAAACAATATATATATATATATTATATATATAAAGATATCGAATCGACGAGATCTAGTGTGTTTACTTAATGGGAAAGTAAATATACGGTATGGTGAGTCGAGTCGAGCGTAGAAAAATATATTATCGAACGACAAGACCTTAGTATATTTTATTTGAATGGGAAAATAAATATGCGGTAAAGTGAGTCGGGTCGAGTGTTAAAATATATCACATCGAACGATACGATCTTAAGTATAATTATTTAATGGGAAAATAATTATACGTTAAGTGAAGTCGAGTCGAGGATAATATTATACAAGTTAAAGAAATATTAACGCAAATATATATAACTTGTAAGAAATGGGTAATCCATCACCAACGAACCTAGGATACACGGTTAATTAAACGGGGAATTGGAATAAATCGTGGTTTGGGAGTTGGGTGTACAACTTGCCGAAGCACATGCGCTATAGGTATAGTGGCTTATACGTCTAGGACGTTCGTAGGTGCTTGACCACGGACTTGCTATTCTCTGCTATTTGATTGCACGCTATACTTCAGGTGAGTTTCACGGCCCCATTTTACTGTTTTTAACTGGGGGAATGATATGTTTGTCAAATGTTGTCACATGTTGAAATGGTTTTCAAGGATTAAAATGTGATAAGTGGTATGATGAGTACTTGAGCAGTGATCGCCACTCGGGGTTGAGTCCTCTCTTCTGTAACCATTAATTCAGGTTAAATGAAACTGAAGGAATATTTGGATAGTACTATTGGTGCCTGACGAGGCCCACCCCTAATCGATAGCGTCGATTATGCATCGGGGTATGCCAGGGGTGCACGTATTCTGAAATTTAAGTCGTTGGGTTCCGAGAAACGACTTGGAGCGGGGCATTATTATTAGTCTTGGTTTGGTTATGGGGCTCAAGGGATTGCTCATCATTTGTAGGAGCTAGCTACTCCTTACAAAGGCCACAAGTTGTGCAGGTTTCGCACATGGTTGTAAAATCTAATGTTGAATCGGAAAGATCTTAGTATATTTATTTCAATGGAAAATAAATTATATGGTAAAGTGAGCCGAGTCGAGGGTTGAAAATGAAATATCGATCGACAAGATCCTAGTATAATTAATTAATGGGAAATTAATTTATACGGTAAAGTGAGTCGAGCGATGGTTGTGAAAATGTTGTTATTACGAAACAAAAACCTGTGAACTCACCAATATTTTATATATTGACGTCTTTTTAAACATATCTTTCAGGTAACTAAGTGCTGAATAGATATGGGCTAATGCGGTGGAATTCGGGATGTCGGATACTTGTCGGGTTTTCATCAATTGTTACCAAGGGGTTGGAACAAACGGAAATACCCCACATTGAAACTTAACGTTCGTTGTTTTATGTAACATTGGAAATGTGATACTCTGTTTCGACATCTTAATAAATTGATTTTTTTCTAATTAAATAAACTTTGTGTTAATCTTGACTTTGATAAGCTTTCGAGCGTTGCGCCACGTGTTTCCGCCATTGGCGTGGTGTGACATTTTCGACCCAACGGACGATTCCGACAGCACCTTCGGTACCGCCAAAATTCCATGGTTTGCAAGCCATGAAAGTTTTGTATGAACATCCGTGGAGGGTGTTTTCGACCTCATTGTCCGTTTCGCTTCCCCGTCGGCGACCTGTACCTCCAAAGCCTCCACTAGAATTAGCTCGAGCAACATCGTGTCAAGCGATTGCCTCAGCAATCACCCTAGCTAGCTCAGCGGGAGTGGCTGGCAATGGTTCGCCTTCGGTTGTCCGCGCAGATTGTCGGGTTTGCATAGCTAAAACACGCAACGAACATAAGAGATATATATATGTATATACACATGAAATCATATAGCAGCTACCACAAGCACACATAACACATAAAACAATCAGCGTATCATGATAACGCATTTCATACAAGATCCCAAAATAACCAAGTTTTAGTACAAAAGATGGGCGGCTGAACCGCAATTAGGTTTTGGTTTTAACACATCACATCATCATAAATGTCATAACATAAAGTAACACAATCACATGTAATCTAAGAAGGTGGGGGAAAAGTCACAGCAAGTGCAACGATCGCGTCCCTCATACGCTGGTCGGTTGCTGCCATCCTCCTCTCCAGGGACTCCAAACGTCTCCCCATGTCCGCCCTCTCCATGACTGCTGAGCCTCCCATGCTCAGCCTCAGCGAGTTGACTCTCAAGCTCACGAACTCAGGCTCCCAAAGCCACTAACTGTGCGTCGTACGACAAGATAACGCCTCTCTCGGTGTACAGTGGCCTCCCAGAAGATCCTCTCAACGCCATGGCCTCCTGGTCATCCTCGTCATCTCTAAAAGCTGGATCGCCGGTGAGGCTAGGTAGGAAAGGTCGTCGGCAAGCCTGGGAACGTCTCTTCAATCTCTTCGGTGGCTCAGGTCACGGGTCGGGCAACTCTATCGCGAAGGATCCTGGGATAGGGTCTGCAGGCTGGGTCGGCTCACTAACGTGGGTAGGGTCGGTGGAAAGGGGAAAGATCATGGCGCGGGCAGGGATGGTAATGGTAAGGGCTGGGCGTACTCTCTTCCGTAGCGTGCACTTCGTGATAGTATGTCCCGAAGTGTCAAGACAGAAGGGAGGGGTATGACTGGTCGAGGGAAGAGAAGCAAGAGAAGTCACAGGTGGGTGGGGGTCTGGGGCAGCTAAAGTCGGTGGAGTGTCGTCCTCAACGTCATCGTCCGAAGTACGTCCCATAGTAGGCGTAGGGTCCACGTCCATCTCTGACTCAGAGATCCAACCGCACTCCTGATGAGGGAAATCAGGAGCCTCTGGAGAGTCATCCACTAGGTAATCCGGCTTGGAATCCGAATGCACAGTAAGGTCTATGGTAATAGCCATGGCCCTGTCACATCATGCATATATATGTAAATGAACACGTATGTAAATGAACTAGTAGGGAACCCGCGCGATGCGGCAGCAACGGCAATTTATAATTTTGGTTGAAGTCGGTGTGTTCGCATTACGGTAGATGCTTCTAAGCTTTATCTGAGCAATGCGGTACTCGTTAAGGACTGACGTCATTAAAGAAACACAAAGCAATGGAAATCATATTTTCGTAACTGTCTTGGTAAATACATCAAATCACTAATATTCAAGCGTATTCCTAGATAAAATTTACATGTTAGAAACAATGATCACATGTTTACAACCACATTATGTATGATGGAAAATATGAAGAACAATATTTTAAATATGTATGCGTGATTTGAAATAAAAATGAGCTTTCCTTGAGTTGTAATTCCAGAAGTTTTTTTGAATGTCATGGTTTTGTTGCTATTGTATAGTATTAATGTATAAACAAATGGCACAATAGCACATGTTTACAACCATATTATGTAATGATGGAAAATATGAACAATTTAATTATGTGATTCTGGTTTGCTATTAAAATGATCTTTCATCGGGTTGCTATTCCGGAAGTTTTTTAAATGTCACGATGTTTCTAATGTATAGTATTAAAGTACAAAATAGTCGGGGTCGCACACACACATCTACACCCTTGCACACACTCATACATACATGCACACACGTACATACATATCATGTAACGTGTTTACAACGATTTTTATGTAATGATAAAAACTATGAAGAACAATTTAAATATGCAAGTGTGGTTTGAAATACCAAGGAGCTTCATTTTTTAGAACTCTATAATAAAATTTCTTTTCTAAAACTATGCATACATAAATAGAGAGAAATTGTATCATGGGAATGTTAACTTACTTTGTTGTCAAGTTGTCACTGTCTTAAAAAGTTGTACACATTTAAAGAAAAAAATAATTATTATAACTTACTAAATAAAAACACGGTTGTCCACACTAACAAACATATTAGTCTTTGTTACAGTGAGCAATGAAAGTTACTCCAAAAAATTCATACTCGAAATTCATATGAAAGCTTCTCCCATCTTCACCCATACTCAAAATCTTAGCATTGCAATTTGCAATAGGGCATGCGCTACATAAGAAAACAATTTTGACAAGTCAAACTCACATGTAACCTATGTAGAAAGTCAAACATTGCACTTTTTCACAATTAACTAAATGTTTCCTCTCATGTTAACCAATAAAACATCTTTCACCTCTCATTATCTTGTTGCAATCTTAGGCTATTAGGTGTGGTGTATACCTCCCTTAAATTCCACATCAGTTCCACATCATTTCCCCTTTTCCCAAACCAAGAAAATGGTTCCCTATTCCCCTCCCTTAAACCAAGGAAATGGTTCCACCTTGTTCCCCCTTTCAACTTTCAATATTTTATATAAGAGGAGCAGGACAAAAGAAACAGCTCGGGGAGATAGGGGAACTTTCCCCGAATTCACCGTTTGTTGGGGGGCTCCCCTTGGGGGAAAGTTGACACCTCAGCTTACCGAGAGCTTCCCCGAGTCCACACCATTTGGTCTTAGTATGGTGGCATTACTCCTGTTGGTACATCTTATATGAGTTAAAGGCAGCCAATATAATCTGCACTTTTAAACAATGGAATTATTATATTCTTGATTAATAAGGATTTTAGGTGTCTATATAGAAACACGTTTTCCTCCAAGCTGTTATTAATCAGAAAACAAATAAACTACTTTTTAGCTTTTTTCTTTTCATTTACATGCATACATATACATCAACGCATAATATATGAAGGTAATGTTCTTGAAGATTCCAATTTCTAACAGAACAGTTAAGACTAACTCATTTTGTCCTGTACTTTCAAAAACTTTGAAAAAAAACAAGTAAATTTGGTCCGAACCATTTCGGTTCATTACATTGGTAAGGTACCAGCATTCGCTTTAACAACAATTTATGACCGCAAAAAAGATAAACCGGTCAACTATATAGCAGTTAACTTCTTTGACACCTAAAAGATTTATATACTCGTGTCATTAGTTGCTTGCATTCCGATCCGTTAGCATTTACACGTGTCATAGTGAGATGAAAACTAACCAATTAAGATAATTCCCTATGAGATGCTCCATTGGCTCTGTCTACAGAGGTGCTACAGTAGCTGTGCAAACACAATATAAATAAAATGTGAAATCGGCTATATATCATAGATTGGTATCAAATTAGAATTGAATAGTAGTATTTAGCACAAAATCAAAAGGTAAAGTTTTGATATTAACACTAAAGTATCAAACATTTTTATATAAAATTTTGAAACAATTACCGAATGGAGGAATTTGTGTATGAAAAGGATAAGAAACCCCGTTCATACCAGTCATACAAAACCCCAGCAAAACCTTGATCAACAGCTTTCCCTTCTTCTTACTAAAAGCCAAAATTGTACCTGATTGATAAGCAACCAGATTTTATATAAAATAAATTTCTATACAAATTTAACAATTTACAAGTATCATATTACAGATAATCACCAAAAACCAAACATGTTTTAACATTAATGTATGGTGTAACAAATTAACTTGAACATATCCAACATATAAAAATTTAACAAAATTTGATGCATAAAATGCTCAATGCTAAACCAAATGTAAGGTGCAACATATGTATCAAAAGGTACAAGTACCCGTAAACAACACTCCCATCTTTCTAAACAAATAATGGCTGATTTTAAATACAATTTATGCTTAAGGTGTTGTAGACATTTTCACAAACAGAAATACAAAACAACTTACCATTGACGTCAAAGCATTTCACCATTAGATTGATCAACGTTAAAACTGTCAAAATCACAAAAATAAGATTAGATACTATGAGAAGGAACTATACAACACAAATTTATTCATTAAAAATTCATACTATCCACATCTGACGAAATGAGATCTGAATCTGAAAAAAAAAGAACTGAAAAATCCTAATTGATTTTGTTCTCGTTTCAAAATCTTTAACATCAATCCATTCAGAAATCTATAAAAATAGATCGATTAGAAAGAGTGGTAGCGAATTTTTACCTGGATTTTGTTGAGATGAGGACTATTATAGAGAAAGAATTACATGGATTTCATAGGAGTATTAGGAATTTGAGATAGAGGAAAAAAAAGGAAGAAAAGTGAGTTTGAATTTTGAAATGGAATCCAGAAGGCATAAACATAGAATTGGATTGGATTGGGCGGGATTCTAAGATTGGTTGTATGGTATGTATCTGAAAATAGATTTTAAGAATTATAGCTTCAATGGGTTGTACATTACCCTTTAAAGGGTTTGCACAGTGTAAAAAGACCAAAACTACCCATCCTATATGCATATCTATGTTACCTTATTAAGGAGGAGAGATGGGTATTAAAGTAATTTCACCATCATTTTAAGATGGCATTCCAAGAGGCTCAAGTGTAATCTCCAAACTTTTATCTATTCTCTTCCATTTATACCCTTGTGTACCACCTTTGATAGCAATTATACAAGATAATAATGCAAGTCAATTGATGGCAATTGTTTTTGTAACTGTTTGAGAATCAATAACTAAAAAGCATTCATTAACAAAGAAATCAAATGCTTCCTTGAGTGCTTCCATCAATATATTAATTCATCAGTGGAAATTGATGATTTTGACGTTTGATCTCGCAGCATGAACGGTTTATCTCATCACCAAAATCATTGATGAGCACCTTAAATCTTGTATTTAATTCCGTTTCCCATTTTCAATTTTCCCAATTTCCCCTATCTTAATACCAGATAAACCCTTCAATGGAAAATAATTCTCATCGGGATATGATAGCAGTTATGTTCTAATTCAACGGTGGTTTTTTAAAGAAAGTTTTGTTCTGATTAATGTTGATGGAGTATGACGGCTGGAAGCCATGGAACGGTAGGGATATCGTATACGACGCCAATTTAGGTGCCTCTGAAGGTATGGATTCTTTCTATTTGGGATCGGTTGTGAATGATTTTGAATTTGATTTGTGCTTTGTGAAAAGAACTGAAATTAGTGGAGAAACTGTAAAACTCCTCTCATTCAAATTAATAGCCTCTCAGATTCCACTAACTATGAAGTAATTGTTGATTTTAGTTTTCCTTTTCTTTCTATTAACAATTTACACGTTTTAAAATTTATCATTTGTTTGATTTATTATAAATCAGATTCTTGCAAAAGCAAAGTTTTTGAACCCTGGAAGAAGTGTCAAAGACAGAGTTGCTGTTGAAATAATTGAAGAGGTAAGTTTAGTTTTTGCTTTTATAATTTTATTATAAAAATGTGTTTCAAGTTGATAATCACAGGTACAAGTCTAAATGGTTTTCTTTTGTGACCAAAATGAACAGGTAGTTTAGTGGTGAGAAAAATAGTAATGGTTCGCCAAGTGTATTTGTTTTCGCGCAGTTCGGTTTAAGGCTTCTTGATAAACCTGATACAAATACATAGGTTACATGAAAAAAAACGAAAGAAAAGAGACCGTATTATGTTGATGTATGACGCGGCTACAAAATCAAAGAGTAAACACATGGAGTAATTCAAAGACAATCTCTGCAACAAAACATGTGAGAGGCCATCTTTTTGTTTCTATCAATTCCAACCATCATCAGGTAGACAAAACTGTATTTGTTTTTGGTTGCAAGTCTAGAAATTTGGAATAAATTAACATGTTGCTTCACATGCTTTTTGCATTCACTAAATTGATGTATGCCAAAACATACACTTTTGTTTACCTGTTATGCCTTTTGTCTGAAATACATTAGAACGTTATATGAACTTGGACGAGTTTTCATTTATGCTAAAATTTATTAACACGTTAATCGCAGGTTGTTGTGGCCTGTTTCCTACCTCATGCAGACATTAGTGGTGGTTCCGTCAAAAGACATATGACAGCCATGTTGTAGATTAGGGACAAAAGCGGAAGTGGTTAGAGGATGGTGGTTTTGGATTCGTGGCGATGAAGACGAGTAAAGTCGATGATAATTTTCATCAGCGCCTCTTTAACAATACCACCTCCCTTGCCCACAACTGTCGTGCTTCAGGCATCCACGTTCTTTTTTCTTCTCTCCGATTCTTGGTACGACACATATGTTCTTTAGTTGCATCTATGTTTACTGATTGAAAATTGAAAATTGAAAATTTGAATCACAATTGTAGATAAAGTATGTATGGGAGACTTGCAGATGGGGAAGAGATAAATGGGATTTATATTTGGATGCATACTCAATTTAGATGCATTTCATGAATTGCTTACCGTTGTATGCTTTTAAATTGACGGTTCATTTTGGCCACATTTTATATCCTACACAACGTAACCATGAATCGATGTTTTAAGACGACACTACAATTAAACATGCTGATTGAAGTTACCTGAAAGCTAAATACAAACCCGATTCTGAGACGCGCAGCGCGCGTACATCACGAGTGAAATTAGAGCAAATACTTCTATGTTATTGCGACTTTAACCCATTTGACCCATGACAGATACAATTGGTTGGGCAGAGCAAAATGAGTAACATATTAAATGGGTCAAGCCACTTTATATTTATGGGTCATGTTTAATTAGAGCAAATACTTCTATGTTCTTGCGGCTTTAACCCATTTGACCCATGACAAATACAACCCGGTATGAAGACAAATTTCATGGAATCAAACTCAGCATCGGCTACAAGCATAAGTCTTAAAACACATCCAAGCAGACCCAGTTAACTCACCTATAAGTCTGCTTCTACCATTAATTGATACAAGATCTAAATTCAACAGAGACAGACTAACAAGCCCAAAGGGATTTTAAAAACAAACATGATGTACTAATAACGAGGATGACTATATTTGATCAATTCATAATATCTTGTAAATTAAAATCCAAACAAACCCATTATGATTAACTTCTGTATTTATTTTTTATTTAAAAAAATATTTTCTTCTGAATTTCTTATAATTAAATATCTCTAATAAACTATAAATTTTAAGGTAAAAAATTACTTTAGAATTTTATCACTTAAATTAAATAGGAGTTTTGCTACGTAAAGGATTTTATTTGTACTCACTTGTTCCTTATCAATTAATATATTAGTTGTATTAGCAAATTAATTTAATACGTCACACACTCTGCGGAAAAAAAAACAAAAATACACGCAGCAACGCGCGGGCATTCCCACTAGTTATATATAGTATAGACAAACTATGGTACCCGGATATCATCGTGGAGCAGCTTGAGATTTGAGAGGTGCAAGGCGAGTCGGTGTGGTAATTGGTGAAAACGTTTTGAAAATGTTTTAAGTTATAGTTGACTCAAAAGAATCTTAGTTCGCTATAACCTCGTGCTCTAATACCAATCTGCCACACCCTGCCAAGGCGGAAACACGGGAATGCAACCATCAAAAGGTTTTCAAGCACAAGGTTCAAGCAATACACATATTATTAAAATGGCACCATCAAAAGATGGATAATGTCATACATTTATTCAAATAACATAGTTTATAAGACGAGATAGTGACTAGGTTCGTGATAATAGTACGGAAAAGTTCATGAGGCTGACATAACCCATGCTTTCGAGGTACCACCAAGTGCTTGCTCAAACCCCTCTCCCAAATCTTCGTGGATCGTCATCTAGTTACCTGAAAAACATGCACAAAGATTTGTCAACAATAATGTCGGTGAGTTCATAGGTTTAAATGTACTGAATAAAACGCATGTGAAATTCGTGTATGACCAATCATAAGCTAGCTAAGCGATTGATTACTGTGCGAACCATGAGTCCCGTAACCAAACCTCTTGACGATTGTGCCTCGTGCATTGTACACTAAAGACAATGTATGTATCGTAGAATACTATCACTCTTTTGTATGTGACCGGTTAGAGCGACTAACCAAGAGTAGGGGTGTCAACCCAATAGATCTATTAAAGTGTTCCATGGCTTTGAAAGCTAATGGTTACAGAAAATGTATACGAGGACTAGTGAGCTCATGAACCAAAATGTCTCACGTTCCACATGGTAGTCATGATAGAATTATCACCCAAAGTGTGATTTGAGCTATGTTTTTGCATGTTTTCCCCCGAAAATGTAAAACTTGTAAAATGGGGCCATGAAACTCACCTGATAGAGAGGTATACGGTCTAGTGAAGCTGAATTATGTAGATACTATCGTCCCAATAGAAATTGCCCTATGATTCATTTGAATGTAGGATAAATCACAAGTTCTAGTTGTTTATCATACAATTTGTCTACCCGACACTTGTGGACTTGGTTATGGAGTTATGTGAACCTTTGTTTTTGTACTTGTGATAAAGATAGTTATCTTAACATATGTTTAGGGCAATAATACACCTAAATGGAGGTTAACATATGCTCTAACCTTGTTAACACATGTTGTTAGATGATGTCCGATTATAAAGATCCACATAGGGCCTTAGGCTGATTGCAACATGGATCAAGTTTGTACATTTGGACTTAATAATGGCTCGGGAAGTATTATTGGTGTGTTTTGTGGAAACATGGGTTAGTTTAACACTACATTAGACTTTAATCTTAAGCTTGAATCAAGTGTGTGTTTTATTACAAGTCGATGCTACCCATGGTGATATACGTGATCTATATGGCACAAGGGCATAGCTTCGGCCTTCTAGAGGTGTAACAAGGGCCGATTGTTTGTAATGTTAAGACAATGCATTCACTAGTGCAAGATTAAGCAAAATCTAAGACAATGTATGTGTGTTCATGTGTTTAAAGCAACTAGGGCCGATTAGAGTGGGGTAGACTAGACTAGATTATAGTTCAAGGGCATGGGAACCTTACCTAAAGGTGTTCGAAAGTTGGATAGCCTCCAAGACTCCTCCAAGCTCTTGCAAGGCTTCGACTTCAATGTGTGTTACCCAATGGTTGAGAGATATAGAATGAATGTGTTGGTGTGGCAATTGAGGATGGAATGTGACCTCTATTTATAATGGATCGGCTAAGGTGTGGACAAAACAAAAGAGGAATGAACTAGCTTCTTGAAGTTAGCTATTGTTTAGGTGACTAGTCATGTGTGAATGAAAGATAGTGACTTAAGATGGTTGCCATCACCTTGATCTTAGCAGATTGTGGATAGATATGGACCAAAGGGAGAGGTTGACTCATCAAGGAATGGATTAGTGTTTTGTTTCTTTCCTAATCTTGTATAAGGTTGACAACTATCATGAGCTTGCGTCCTTTCCTCCCCTTGGCCGATTGTAATCTCTCCCAAAGAGGCAAGTCCTTTACCTTGGGAATGGAGCAATCATTCCTTGTTTTATCTACATTTTTTTGAAACTATTTGGCTTGTATTCATGCTTGTCTTCTAGCCGTAGGGTGTAAGGGGACTTAGGAAGAGTATGGTTGACTTAATAGGTAGATTAGGGAAGGTTTGTCTTATTACTAGTTTGGTGAAAATTGGACAACTAATCATGCATTCATCCGATCGGTTATAAGACAAGAGGAAAAGACAAAGTGTTTTGATGATGTTGATAGTTAGAAGCTTCCTATCTCTTGTCTTTGTCACCATCCTTGGTCGCTAGTTGTCAAGGAGCAAGAAGGGGTAAGGGTGGTTATGTTGGATGGTGCACATTCTTGTGTTCTTTCCTTTTATGTGTAACTTTTAACATTTGTGTGATGGTGACACCTGAGGATCTTTGCTTGTCTCTACGTGGCCGTAAATGTACATATAGGTGGAGTTAGTGTATTTGTGGCAAGGATCAAGACGTATCAAGAGTTGTAAGAAAAGTTTAGGCCCTTAATTGGTATAACTTACTAGTTGTCAAGTGATGGTGATGGATGAGAAATGTTTATTTCGGCCGATGATCATTACTAGGTGGAAGGCTTGTAGATTGTCCACTAGTTCATCTTGGTGTAAGTGTGTGTATCAAGGCAAAGATGATCATGTTCCTCCTTGTTTGGTTCGGCTAGGATAGTACAAGAGGGTTAGGATAGGCATGGTTGTAGGTTATGTGGTTGTATCCTAGCTCAAAGTAAGTGTAAATGTTGTATTTATCCATACATGCACACGGCTTTAGAGTTGGGATAGTGTCATGGTGTCTAGTCTTTGTTACATTGGGGTTCTAAGTGATCAATGTCTTGGTTGATGTGGGTTTTTACACGGGTTTAGGTAGTTTCTTGATTAACACTAAGTCGTTTGTGTGGGGACATGGTGTAGATAACACCATGTAATAATGTAGTGTTTATGTGAGAGGGTTACTAGCTTGTATTAAGTTGTGGTCCACCCAATTGTATTGAGAGGTGGCTTGATGTCATTTTTATGGCAAGGATGCCTGATGACGACATTAACCATGTATTAGTATTCTTTGTGATTCAACACTATAGTTATCTTGTGCACATGTGTTAAAGGGAAGTTACCATTTGAATGAGGATGAACATCCTCATTTTGAGCTTGTTTTGTGAGTGTCCGGGCATTGTATGACTAAAAAAGTGTCTCAGGGTTCGTTCTTGGACTAATTCTTGCTTTACAAGGCTGGGGGGTATAGTGTATGCAGACTATCTAAATATGCACATATATTGAGGTAGTAAATGAAACATGTACGGATGTTGACCTGGTTTGTTGACTGTTGTCACATTTTAATTTAGACCAATAATAATTTCAAATACATTTCAGTAATTAATCTACGGTTTTAAATAGTTCATTAAATCTTTTTTTCTTTTCTTTGACAAAGTTTCTTTAAAACAGTTGTTTATACGATTCAATCATATTATTTCAATTCGATAATTTGAGTTAAATATTTAATTTAACAAAAATAAATACAAAATGGAAGATTTATAAAAGAAGAAATTACAATATGTGAGTTTACCAAAAAGTACATAAAAATACAAGGAAACATAAAAAATCCTTCTAGCAACCAAACCCTAGATAATGATATTTCTTCCTAGCATCATCAGAACAAAAGCAAAAAGAAATACATTGAAAAGAAGTACACGACAACACCTACTATTTAAATGTGATCCAGTTCTAAAAGCCCTAAATATTAAAAAGACTATCTCTTTTTTTCTTTTTCGTCAGTAAGACACCAACTTCGAAGTTATGATCTCCTTGTTCCAATGGAAATATTGAAACCAATAAACTACAAGAAGACAATCTCTTTGTTAGTCCTCTTCATGGCGCAAGAAAATTCCTCATGATGGCTTCCTTTTATTGTATGAATGACGAAAAACATGAATTCCAACTTTCTTACCAACGGATTGTTGGTAATCTATTTTCCTTTGATTCTAAGAATCTTTCAAAAATTTGTGGAAATACCTTTGACAGTAATATCATTATGGATATTGATTGGATAAATGTATAAAGACGAAAAATGAAATATTGGGAGTTCCTCCCCTTTTATAGAATAAATATACTAAGTATTCGTAAAGTTGGTTTTCAACTTTATAAGTTAGATTTCAAGTAAACCTAAAGTTGGATGTTACTTTTGGGATTTTTTATTTATTTTTTATATAATGAAACACAATTCACACAACAATAATAATAAAAATAATATTAATAAAATATAACTTCAAAATCGTAATCATTATTTTTGTTACTTTTTATAACATTTGTTGACAGTAAAAACAAGTGTTGTCATTTTAAAGATAAATTTCAAAACCTTTTAAACTACATAAATAAAATCTTAATATTTGTAATAAATGACGAAGCAAAATCAACAAAGCATTGGAAATTATTACTTAAAATTTTACATATAATAAAACTTAACATTAAAATAACATTCATATTTAAAATTTGATATGACGTTTTATGTTTTTTAGATTATAATAATTGTTGAACTTCTGTCTTATCTAAATTGGACATGAAAATGTTATTTTTTTTCTTTATATATGCGAGTAACAATCATTCAGAGGATTTTTGCAAAGAAACTTCAACGTAATATCATTATGCAAATATCATGGAGAGTTCTAAAGTGAAAATAGTTGAAGGAATATATAAACATAGAAAATGAATATTGCGAATTCCTCCACTTTTTATACGGTGAATAAACTAACAACTCCTAAAGTAGGTTTTCAACTTTATGAATTCAATTTCAACTAAATATAAAGTAAGTTCAAAATCGTAATCATTACTTTTACTTTTGGGCATTTTTATAACATTTGTTGCAAGCAAATTTGTTTTTAGTGAAGTTGTCAATAGATTCTCAAAAAAAACTGTATTCCGTAACGTCTGTTTGATTTTTGATACCAGTTAATAATACTGATAAGATGTTTAATAACTGAAATATTACAACGACGGAAAGATAAATCTACAGGAAAATTAAAACTCCGTTGAGATAACATATTAAAACAAAAGGGAGGATGACCGAAAAAAACTAAATCTAAAGTTGAAAGAAAAACTGCACTTCGTAACGTCTTTCAAAGGCAGGCTGTCAATTTAGCAGAAATTTTAAAACAGATGTAAATTCAATTGTTTAGTTAATTTTCCCACTGAAACAACTCTTCAAATTCTTTTCTTTTTTTAAATAAAAATTTCAAGACAAACACAAAAACTACTTATCAATATTTGTAGAAATATGAAAATCTGATGTTTTACGTTTTTGATATTATAAATAACTGTTTAACTTATGACTTATGTAAATTGGACATGAAAAGATTGTTTAACTTGGATTGCTAAAAAGACGTTATCTAAAAATCTTTACCTAATAACCGTCCATCAAAATTTGTTAAACATCTGCTAATTTTTATTTAAATTATTTTTAAACTTAAATTAAAGTTATGTTGTTACAATTTTAAATTATTACTCTTATGTTTAATTCCAAAATACATTAACATCAAAATTTTAATGATTAACTTTGGAATTCATGCCACTGAGACTGTTACAAGGCACAAGAGAAAAATGAACAGACTAATGAAAATATCTGTTGGAAAAACAGATATCAAATACAAACAATTAATGTTAACCTTCAACAAAAAATTTTATTATACTATCAAAATGTGTTGAGTAATCAACAAATTTTTAAAACAGTAGTTATACAATTGAACCCTATTATTACAATTCCATAATTGAGTTATACATTGAATTTAACAAAAATAAATACAAAATGAAAGACTTATAAAAGAAGAAATACAAATATCTGTAAAAAACTATTTTAATAACAACTGAATTACAATATGACTTTACAAGGTACATAAAAATACAAGGAAACATAAAATAACACTACTAACAACCAAATCCTAGAGAATGATCATTCTTCCCAGCACACAAATATAGCTCGTATGTAAATATCATCCAGTTCCAAAAACCCTAACGATGGAAAATAGGAACTAGATCTATATATATAATAATGAATTGATACTTTCCTTTGATTGGAAGAATCATTGGAAAACATCAATTCGAAGTTGTTTATCAACCAACTGGTTGTAAACTATTTTCCTTTGATTGAAAGAATCTTTCGAAAAATTTGTGAAACAGCTTTGACTGTAATATCATAAATGCATATTGGATGGAGAGATGGAAAGATGTAAAGTGAGAATACTGAAATTGACTATTGGAAATTCATCCTCTTTTATAGGCTGAAATATAGTAAGTATTCGAAAAGTTTGGTTTTCAAGTTTATTAGTTGGATTTCAAGGAAATATAAAGTTGTAAGTTACTTTTGGAAATTTTAATTTATTTTTTGTAGAATGAAAAACAATTGAAGAACAATAATAATAAAATAATATTTTTAATAAAGTAACTTCATAATCGTAATCATTTTTTAGGACTTTTTAAACATCTGTTGAATTCTCAACAACTGTTCTCAAACAAAAGTCTCTCAGTATTTACAAACGGATTGTGTAAAATCTGTATTCTATAGAAGGAAAAAAACCGTCAAAAGACTCATTGTAACAACATATTTTGTTACACGATTAAACTTGTTATTAAAGTATCAGTATAAATTTAAAATACAGAAGCATTTTCAAATTCATAAATAAAATCTTCATATGTGTAATAAATGATGAATTTCACTACTTTCCTACTAAAACAACTCTTCAAATTCTATTTTATTTTTATTTAACAATCCAATTTTCTAATAAACATAAATACTATTTAGTAAAATTTGTACAAAGATAAAAATTTGATGTTTTACGTTTTTTGTATTATTATAAGTGTTTAATTTCTGTTTTATCTAAATTTCTTTTTTTTTTCTTTTCTAACCATCTGTTCTACAAAGCAATTTTACAGACTGTACGTATTGTCAAATCATACCACAGTAGTTTAAATATCTGATGATGTTTATAATTACTTTGCGATAAATATGATCTTTGTGATTCCGGTTAGGAACCGAATTCGTGGATCGAATACGCATAAACAACTCGGTTTCAGACGGGAGATTCGAGACGAGACAGAAATTAATGATAACAAAGTCATCACAGATTCGTATTACTACAGAAACAGTTACAGACACTGTCATCAGTAGGATAAACATCTATCTCGGGGCCGGGGGAGGTCGGGCATGACCTCCCCCTTGAGAGCATTCTAAGCACAAACTCAAATCACCAAATGAAAACCAACACATGAGATTGCTATTTATAGTCCAACACACAGATTCCACTTTCGCCCCTTTGCAATGGTCGAATGTGGAGTATTTCCACATTCGCCCCTTTGTAATGGTCGAATGTGGAAAACTTCCACATTCGCCCTTTGCATAGAGGTCGAACCTGGCTTTGTGTATTGTCCTATATTTTACAAATGCATCAGATCCATAAAATGCCCTTATGGATCACCACAATCTCATGTAACACAATACAAAGACTCAACCCTAGTCTATTCGACAGTGACGTCCACAGAAAGTGCATCAACAATCTCCCCTTGGACGTTGCTGGCGAATCCACAAATCTCTTGCACATCAACCGTCAGAATCACAGGTCTCCCCCTCAATACATGCACTACTGCATTGAGTTAGAAATACAATATCCTTCGTGAACCGACCAAGTAATGCACTACGGACCCTCAGCATCAATACGCAGGAAGTCAGCTAGACCACGTATATCATTTGCGAATTCAGTCGGTCGCTGAATTACAACCAGATCACCTAGTTACGCCAATGTGAAGTCGACAATTTAATGCACTGCAGTCTCGTAGCATCAGTACCCAGGAATGTCATCTTGACCAAGTACATCACGCGCAATCCAACTAGCCTGATAAGACCCCTACTAGAAGGATTCCATGTTGACTGATCAGATATTCAACGTAATATGTAGGTACCAACCACTAATTTACGTCTCATATCTGCACTTAACCTTTGCATCACCCTTCACACCAACTGGAGAAGTCTAACTGTCAGTACCCAATTAAACATCTCAAATGTGACTATGTGCAAAACTATCCACTAGAACACTAGTATTTCTATGAGATTCTTCATCCGTGCTGGCTGTGATTGCATTAACACATTCTTCTCTTTGAAATACAGAGAAAATTCCTAACATCTTCAGTCAGTTATTGTTGAAGTATCAGACACATTGTTACATCAACAATCTATCTCCCCCTTGACTGATGCTTCACCAAGTTTCTCTGAGATCCCGTATAATCAATCAATCATGTTCTTGAGTAACTTCATCTGTTCGACAGAATACAAGCCGTAGACGAGTGGATCAAGCCATCAAAAGTTTTCAGCACTTGAAACTTTCGTTGAACCTACGTGCCACATGACTCATACTAGGATACCTCATTACTTTCAGAACATTGAAATCTCAAACTTGATTTCCTTCTTCATAACAACTCTTTAGAACAAGTTCCTTCAAACACACAGGAACTGGGTTGACTGTTCTCATCATGCGGAATAAAATCTGTTCTGTTTTTGGCCCATAATAGTCAATTGAATCTGATTATCATACTGTTGATATCTCATGACTACCCCACAATAAAACGTTTCATCATCATCAATTCTTCAACAATTGGGTAAACCTCATCACCATTCTTCCGGAAATCTTCAAAAAAGCCATAACCATTTTCGAAATTTTTTTACCCCTAAATTCTACGTTCGCCCCTGACAACTTCACTTTCGCCCAAAATAGGGACCCGAATGTAGAATATGAATGATAAAGTCCACTGGGATTCCACATTCGCCCAGTAATAAGGTACGAATGTAGAAAATTCTCACTTTCCCCTAAAAGTTCTACATTCGTCCTTTTATACTCCACGTTCGTCCATCAAATCCTACGTTCGCCCAGTAGAATTCCACATTCGCCCTCCCGTTTTTCTGAAAGGGCGAATGTGCAGACAACACGTGTTCTTGTTCAATATTTTCTTCGAATCAGTCCATAATCACTCTAATTCTTTGAACTTGATGATGAAACTTGTTCAGAAAGGTGCGGAAATGAAAACCTAACCCTCGAATTCACAAAAACATGGAAAAATCACATGATTTCGGTTCAATTAAGAATCTAGGGTTTCTAGGGTTTCAACCTTTCATTCAAAATCTGATTTTAACGTCTGAAAACAGGAAAACGAGCTGTGATTGATTCAAACGACTGTTAGATCGTTCAAATCGGTACACGGCTCTGATACCAGTTGTGATTCCGGTTAGGAACCAAATTCGTGGATCGAATACGCATAAACAACTCGGTTTCAGACGGGAGATTCGAGACGAGACAGAAATTAATGATAACAAAGTCATCACAGATTCGTATTACTACAGAAACGGTTACAGACACTGTCATCATAGGATAAACATCTATCTCGGGGCCGGGGAGGTCGGGCATGACCTCCCCCTTGAGAGCATTCTAAACACAAACTCAAATCACCAAATGAAAACCAACACATGAGATTGTTATTTATAGTCCAACACACAGATTCCACTTTCGCCCCCTTTGCAATGGTCGAATGTGGAGTATTTCCACATTCGCCCCTTTGTAATGGTCGAATGTGGAAAACTTCCACATTCGCCCCTTGCATAGAGGTCAAACCTGGCTTTGTGTATTGTCCTATATTTTACAAATGCATCAGATCCATAAAATGCCCTTATGGATCACCACAATCTCATGTAACACAATACAAAGACTCAACCCTAGTCTATTCGACAGTGAGGTCCATAGAAAGTGCATCAACAATCTTTCTTAAAAATAACACTTTTTTACACATTATATTTCTAATATGTTTGCATTAATTTGTGTTTAATGTATCTATTATACAAATAACATAAACAAAAAACTAATATTTGTATTTAAATTTTATGTTATTACATCAAGATCTACTACATTACCAAAAACATAAAAAATAAAAAGATAATAGACATAACATTCAAAATGAATTAAAAAGTTGAACTTCAAGTCCATAGAAGCCTTAAGTGACTTTTACAATATCAGAAATTATTTCTAACTGCTCCAGATTTACTTTTCATCGCATCGACGTAAAAGACTATACTATTGTCACGAATTGTTGATGGTGGTAAACGCTTCAATTTTCAGACTACTTTGGCTTTTTTGTCAAAACAGTTTAAAAATACGCGTTAAAGTCTGCTTCAACACATCTTTATACAATGTATGTAACATCCCGTTTTTGGTATATAAATAAATGTGTTGATTCATATTTATTAGTGAATGAAATGGGTCATTAACCATTAGAATGAACCAATAACAGGTGGGATAGATATTTTCTTATTTTAATCAAATAAGTGATGGTTAGTATGATTATTTGAGTTATGAGATCTAGGCGAGTGGTTAGAATTATAGGAGATCGTTTAGTAATAATATAATATATTATATTATATTTGAACCCTACTCAGTTTTAAATGAAACTAAGGTTGGCGTGTAGATAAAAAATTAGCTCGTTTTAGCAGGATATACGAAATTTAGTAAAACGTTATAGTTTAAAAGTTATACGAGAAAAACGAGTAAAGTAGCTGAATTAAATTAATAATATAATAATTATTAAATCGACTCAATTTGAAAAAAAAATTGTATGCACTACATATCCGACATGTATGTGTGATGTTGTATTATTAGGGAAATAATATATTTTATTACAAGATAATAATAATAAGTGGAGGAAATCAGGATAGGCATGTTTGTACATGAAGAGTTCATATCTTTATTCTTAATCAAAAAACCGACTAGTATACTAAGTCGGTTAAAACGGCGGTTAGAATTTTATAAATAGCAACATGAATTTAGTAGTAACTTTATTGTCAACATTCCTACCAACTCTTTTACGTACAGATATGATTTTTATTTTGTAATTAGAATTTATTATTTCACTATCACACTAGGAATATGATATAAATTAGTTATTTTAGAATAATATTAAGAGGGGTTTTAGGGTCATTGTTAGGTGGGTATTGGATAACCTAACCTAATTTATGCATAGACTGATCACCTATGCTTAAACTAGATAGAGTTATCCAAAGCCGACCCCGGTAACGACTAGTTAACACCGACTCTTTATTTTAATTAATAATTAAGATTGTCCTGGTCTTGATCAGGAAACGGAGTCCGGGTGGATTAGACTAAACATCTATAGAGTAAGGGTGAGTGTTACATACCTCTGAAAGTATATATATATATAATATGTGCCGATTATGTGTTAGAACATTATAGATGTTATTATAGTTCTTATTTGACCACGTATAATTGCATGTTATGTTAGTATGTTTAGTATATGTTGAATCGGATGGGAGTTTTCTGATTAGACATGAGGTCGCAGGAAGTTGGCGATCTTGGTGGATATTGGAAGCAGATGGGTGTTTTCTGATCCAATAAATAATCCCATGGGAGTTTTTGCGATATAGACCATATGGAAGTTGTATGGTTCTAAAATGGTTGTGTGTGTCGTTATTGTGGTTATTTGACATGGTGATTTAATGTACACTCACATAGCGAAAGCTAATTGGTTGTTTACATATATATACTTTCAGTGGCTTCTATAAGCATAAGGGTTGAACCAGATCAAGTCTTGCGGTTAAAGGATCGAACATGCTTTTGTAAAAATATCATGAACGATAGCAAACTTGTTTTGGCAAACTAACGGTTATACAATAATACTTTTTATGGGATAAAAGTTTGACGTTTTGTATAATTAAATTAGGACCTTCCGCTTAAACTCTAATATAAGGCATGTTTAGAATAAATAAATAATTATCGGTGTTTCACAAGTTGTATGAGAAGGTTCCTAAATTGAAGAGCAAAGATCAGACAGAAGAAAAATCTTATGATGAAGATGATGATGATGATGAATGATGATGATGATCAAAATGATGATCGTGGTTCTGATGATGGTGGTGGGGATATGGATGGTGAAGGATCGATTGATTCCAATGACATAGATAATGATATCGAGAATTATTCTTATGAGAAAAGAGCAAAGAAAGAAGAAGATAAAGCAGTTGGGTCAGATCAGGGAAAATTGGAAACAATGACTAATGCTGATAAAGAACATCTGAAGAAAATGTTTAAGTGCACTATTCGTGTATGTCCCCAGCTAGTGATCTGGTACTGAATGTCGAGGAACAAATAATATACATCCGAGTAATCGTAGGGTCAAATGAAAAGATGAAAGATTCATTCGAACCCTCGAAGGGTCGAATGAACTCATTCGTACCTATGAAGGGTCGAATGGGAATGCCTATAAATAGGGGATAAGTTATTTATTTGTAAAGTAGTTGATCATTTGAGCTTTTCCCCAGTTTGAGAGTTCTCTGTATTAGGTCTAGGTTTTGATCTGTAATGTTCTACTTTTGATCTAATACACGAGTAAAGTTATGGAAATTGCTCGGTGTTTCGTATTCTGTTTTCATCACGATATTTACTGATTATTTCTTACTCGGTTTGCACAACCGGAGGGGATTCTGCACCCTGCGGTTGGTATTCGTGAGATCACGGTTCGTATATATGATCCTAAAATGTTTTCACAAATGATAAAGAAAGGATATGTCTCAGCTAGGTTTACTTCAAAGTTCAGAGATATCTTCGTGAATGATCATATGAAGATGTATCTAGAATATCAAGATCCTGAACTTGAAGATCGAGAAATCAATGCAGAAATGATAAAAGAAATATTATAAGTGTCACACCCCGCGCCAAGGCGGAAACACAGGGATGTGATTTGAGAATTCGTTTTAGGATCGTAATCAGGAACCGTGATCTCACGAATACCAACCGTAGGGTGCGGAATCCCCTCCGGTTGTGCAAAATGGTTCAGAAATAAACAGTAACGATCGTGATGAAAACAGAATACGAATCACCGAGCAATTTCCATAACTTTACTCGTGTATTAGATCAAATGTCAACAATTACAGATCAAATCCTAGACCTAATACAGAGAATCACACACACACAAACTGGGAAAAGCTCAAATGATAGTAACTTCTAAAATAACTAACTTTCCCTTTATATAGCCTTTTTGTTCAACCCTTTGCAGAGGTCGAAGGGCTTGGTTCGACCCTTCTAGGGCTCGAACCAACAATATAAACTCTTATCATTTCATTCAACCCTTGTAGATTTCATTCGACCACTCGACTGGTCGAATGAATGTGTATATTATCAAACTCTTCTACATTTTGGTCGTTTCCTGATAATCTGAACCTCCGACATTCAGTACCGGATCACTAGCCGGGGACATACATGAATAATGCACTTACAATCTCCCCCTTGGACCTAGCTGGTGATGTACCAAATCAGAAACTCAACAATTCTTCAAGTCTTGCATTCATCATCTTGAACGACTTGAAAACTTTCCATTTTTTTGCACGTTTGTGTCGAGGTTCTTGTCTATCTCTGTAGTAAGCTTTGAAATCTCAGACAGACTCAAGAAATCTTGGCTTTGTCATTTGTTGGTCCAGAGATGAAGACAGAAAAACAATCTTGAATTCTTCGATCTTCAATCATTTCTTTTACAACTTCATTTCGACGTTAGTTGTTCTGGTGATCATGATGTTCAGGTTTGGGTCTTGTTCAGTTACACGCTTTGTCGATGAGCCTTGAGTAGTGCACCTGTTGTGTTTGATTCTGCAGAAAAATTTACTAAAAACTGCACAAACTACAACCGGCGATAGACACGACAAAAATCTCGGAAGTACTCTTCACATTCCTTTTGACCCTCAATAGTTCTCCCCTTGAACTATTAAACATTTTTAATATGCACCAGAAACTTGTAGATTTGCAATTTGATTTCATTTTTCAATTCTCGAGTATCTGGGCATTCACAATAAGTATCCCAACATCAGTTATCGAAAATAAAGTTGAAATAAAACATTTTGATTTTCCAAAGTTTATGCTAAAACACATCAAAAATATTTTTGAATTTTCAAATGGAATTGCATAAAAGTAAACTAAACATATTTTTGTGAATTTTCCGGTAAGAGGATCATATCAGTATTGGAACAATCAGTCAAAACTCTATTTTATCAGTTTTCTGCTTTTGACATTGAGCATCCTACAACCATTACCAGTATGTTTGTCCACTTAAACCCAAAATCATCATTCATTGTTCAGCACTTCAGATACATTATGGTAATATTAGATACTAAATAATCTATGGTCCCTGCGCACTCGACACATTCCCGTATCAAGAATTGCACAAAGCTTCATCGTAACGCGTGATTATATTGAAGTTATCCATTAGTTACAAGGTATGAGGCACAGAGGTGACAGGTTAGCAAATTAATGCTTCAAAGTGACTTGTGCACTCTACCAGGGTGAGGATTAATATCATACATAATTTCATCATAGTATGATACGATGCATTAGATAATCTTTGATTATCATCACACATGTTAAGTTCCTCATTCGGTAACTTAAGGTTTTGGCTTTATTAGCTCTTTAATAAGATATCGTGACTGAATCTAGGTCTGTAAATCAATACAGCAAAAGATCAGTTAGGCCATCCCCAATAACTTTCAATATAACAAGCCGAAACCTTAGATTTTGGCAATCT
Source organism: Ambrosia x helenae (assembly GCA_030844895.1). Taxonomy (NCBI): domain Eukaryota; kingdom Viridiplantae; phylum Streptophyta; class Magnoliopsida; order Asterales; family Asteraceae; genus Ambrosia; species Ambrosia x helenae. The sequence continues at coordinate 24,217 of JAUTDX010007485.1, read as the reverse complement.
ATCAAACGAAATTTCGGTACTAAGACCATATGCCAACGATACGTTGATCCACATGATTATCAGTTATTGATTTTAAGTTTATATCACCATGCTGAACTTTAAACTTTGATTTCAAAGCCTACCAATATATAATTGTAGTGGCTACTCAATGTTGTTACATCATTTTGTTTCAGAGTAGTCTAACAATCCACTAATGTACTATCATCTCCTCTTTTTCTCCTCGTAAACTCATTTTTAGATTTTTTAATTTTTAATTTTCTAAAATTTTCTCCCCCTAAAAATCTAAAAATAAGCATATTTTTGGATTTTTAAACTTTTGAAGAAGAAAAAACAAAATAAAATGATATCCGATGCGGTTTACTCATTGAGTTTCAAAAACCATTTCCCACTGAGATTACTTGACTCACTTTGTTATTTCAGTTAGTAAAACCATTAACAAAGATAAAAGAGTTTAGAATAAACCATTGTGTCGCATCTGTTGTAGAAATCCAAAACCTAAGAGCAATTGCATGAGATTACAACATTTTCCGGCTTCACAGGTAGGAAATAAACGACAAACACTCTCCTCTCTGTTGAAATTATGTTTTCCTTTTCAATATCCTTCTTTGACCTTCACCTCTCCAATAAATAGCTTGTATACATATGCACCACTATCAACTATCAAAAGATAGCTAATAGGTCTGTCTGGAACAATCTGCACACTCATTAAACAATTAGTAGGAGAGAAGTACCCATCCTTTCACAATGATGGTCGTCCAAGGTCATCAATCCTCGAATATCAATCTATTCTCCTTTTGAAAAATCAATTGGTTTTTCAATGGATTGATTTGAAGTAAAAGCTGCTGCAGATTGAGAAAGTGATTTGGGTTTCCAAACAAGTTCAGGTTTTATTTAAATTTCTTTTTCTTGGATTTTTTTGTTTTGATTTTTGACTTTTCAGGTTTCTTGTTTGAAACCTGCTTCTGAACTATGTTTGAAATCTTCTCAGACTTAACTGATGAAGACCCAGGCTTAGAGTTAATCTTAGGCTTAGCCTTAGAACTCCCCTTACCTTAGCAACCCTATCAAAATCTCCATTTTTATTCAAGGCAATTTTGTTGCGATTCTCATACACAACCTGTTTCCCCTTTTGTTTCTTGATTTGTTTTGGGGATACAGGCTTTTTGACATTACCTGAATTTTTAGCAACATTCACTTCGGTCTTTTTATGTTTAACATACGAACAAGCAGCAATTAAATGCCTACACTCTCCGAAGTTATAACAAGACCTATACTCTACAAAATCATAATGATACCCATCATCCCAATACCAATAGGGACAATAAGCAGCAATATGTCCAACTTCACCACATTCAAAACAGTTTCTCCATTCAACATATTCATGAGAATACTGTGGTAAGTTGTTTCCATCAAATCGAGATGATATGAATAACCATAAGAGTCATATGATCTAGATGAAAAATTTCTTGAATTCTTTTGATGAGAATTTTTCACCTGATCGTTACCTTTCGATTTGTTTGGTTTCGGTCCTTTTGTCATGGGACTTTTCTTTTTGTTCCCGGACTGATCCTTTTCATTCTCATGTTGGTTAGGACTGAGTTCAAAATGAAGATAACCAAATTGCTTTCTAAATTGATTTATCAAATCATTATTATCGACAAAGATACATTTAAGTAAAGATTTTTCGATATTCTCAATTGCAAAATCTTTGTTGAAAATCAATTTGTCATGTCCTTCCAACATATAGGATCCTTCAACTCCTACAGGAAACTTGAATATGGGTTTTTCTTCAGATTTAGTTTCTGAAGCAGCTATCACATTTTCAGTTTTCTCTTCAAACACTGGTTTCACCTCAGAGCCAAGATCCACAACACAAGGTGTTATGACATCTAACTCTGATGTGAAATTATTCTTTGAAAAACTTTTATTCATTTCTATAATTTCTTGTTTAAAGATTCAATTTGATTTAACAAATCCTTTTCATTCTTTTCAAAAACTTTATTTTCATTTTGACATTTTTCAAGTTTATTTGCTAATATCTGTTTGTCATCAAGAAGTTTCATCATTTCAATTTTCAACTTAATACAATCAGAACAATTAGTACAGTCAACATTAGATTTTACCTCAACATCTGAATTAGTACCATTCTCTGAACCATTCTTAGAATTTACATCAACATTTGATGTATCACTTTGTCTTGATTCACTTTGTTCTGAACTCGTATCAGAACTCAAATCACTCTTTGTCAATTCACTTGAATCATCATTCCCCAGTTGTTTAACAAGACATACAACATCACTTTTAACACTTTCTTTGTTGACACACTCATTCACATTAGCCATTTTATCAGTTGGTTGCACAGCTGGAACTATCAAGTTACCACAATAATCAACAATAGGTCGTGTAACAGATTGTTGAATTGTAGATGCAAAAACTTGTTCCCATGTTTGCTTTTGTTGTATTGTAGCTTTTATCTGATCTTCACTTCTTGACACAAGATAAAAACATGGATTTGTCATTTTTCAAAAATTATTATTTAAAAAATTTCCAAAACAAGCTTTACACCTTAAAATTTAAAAAATATTATCCAAATATTCATGGGTTCGAACCAACAAAATATGGTCTTATTCGACCTTTCAAAAGGGTTAAACTCAGAATTGGTTCGACCTCAAGAATGAAAATCTTTGAAAATCAAATACTTGGTTCGACCTGATGAAATCTTCGTTCGACCTCTTGTAAGGTCGAATGAACTAGAAATGGTCGAATGAAAAACAGTACACACTGAAAAATTTGGTTCGACCTAAAAACACACTGGTTCGACCTAAAATTAGTTGGTTCGACTTGTCGATGCTCTCATTCGACCTTTTCAGGTCTGTTCATCATCTTCAACCTCAAGAAACGAATCAGATCGGTTTTTGACAAAATTTTCACCAAATGTAATGAAATTTGATAGCTTTTGCTCAGAATTGATTTTAGACAAACATTTGTGAAAGAATTTTTGAAAATAACATCAAATTCAACTCCAATTTAATCAAAAACCATGTTTTTATGAAAAGCTTCAAAATTTCTAGGGTTTTGAACTTTTCAACCAGAATTTTAATTTGTTTTCATCAATTCAGATCAGTTTGCAATCGTGAAATAGATCCTTAGCTCTGATACCACTAGAGAATTCATTTTAGGATCGTAATCACGAACCGTGATCTCACGAATACCAACCGTAGGGTGCAGAATCCCCTCCGGTTGTGCAAAATGATTCAGAAATAAACTGTAACGATCGTGATGAAAACAGAATACGAATCACCGAGCAATTCATAACTTTACTCGTGTATTAGATCAAATGTCAACAATTACGGATCAAATCCTAGACCTAATACAGAGAATCACACACACACAAACTGGGAAAAGCTCAAATGATAACTAACTTCTAAAATAACTAACTTTTCCCTTTATATAGCCTTTTCGTTTGACCCTCTGCAGAGGTCGAAGGGCTTGGTTCGACCCTACGAGGGCTCGAACCAACAATATAAACTCTTATCATTTCATTCGACCCCTGTAGATTTCATTCGACCACTCGACTGGTCGAATGAACATGTATATTATCAAACTCTTCTACATTTTGGTCGTTTCCTGATAATCTGAACTCCGACATTCAGTACCGGATCACTAGCTGGGGACATACATGAATAATGCACTTACATGATTCGAAAGGTTTTAAAGCACAAGGTTCGAGCAACACATAACATCTAATTTAAAACAATACCATCAAGTGATAACCATTGTCATACATAATCAAGAAAAACATAGCTTGTCTGAAAATCATCATATCAAATATCTAAACATGATATGACGAATATTATTGAATTCCATCCAATGATGGTACCACGGTATGCATACTCAAACCTCTCTCCCAAGTCCCCGCCCCTCATGGTAAATTACCTGAAAAACAAGCATAAAGATTTGTCAACATAATGTCGGTGAGTTCACAGGTTTTAATGTACTACGTAAAGTGCTCGTGAAATTAGTATATGACCAATCAAAAGCTAGCTAAGCAAATGATTACTGTGCAAACCATGAGTCCCATAACCAAACCTTTTGCCTGTTGTGCCTCGCGCGTTGTACAATAAAGACAACATATGTATGGTAGAATACTAACACTCTCTTTATGTAACCGGTTAGAGCGACTAACCAAGAGTGGGGGTGGGGTGTCAACCAGTAGATCTATTTGAGTGTTCCATGGCTACTGTTAGCTAATGGTTATAGTATAAGTCTAAATGCGGGGACTGTTGAGCTCGTGAACCGAATGTCTCATGTTCCACATGGCAGTCATGATAGAATATCACACAAAATGTAATGTACTAGAAATGTAGCATGTTTATCCCCCGAAAATGTTAAAATAGTAAAATGGGGCCGTGAAACTCACTTGGTGTCAGTACGGGTGGTCTGGTAAAGCTGAGATGTGAGCTAACTACCGTCCTGACAATGATTGTCCTGTGATTATCAAGGACATAGTACGTTGTACGTTCTTGTCATTTATCATACAAGTTGTTCACCCGACTCGTGGACCCTTGTGCTAGTTCTATGGGGGCCATAGTGTGTGCATGTGACATTTATTATTTGTTTCATGTGCACTTTGTAAAATGTACGGTTTAGTAAATTCTGAGCGTTTTATTGTGAAAACGTGTCCATTGTTAACAAAACGGGCCCCACACATCATTATGGGTAATATAACATTTCCCAATCTAACATGTGTAGTGTATTTGTGGAAAAACCAAAGTTTAACATACGTTAGAATATATTACAGTGTTAAACTAGAAATAACATATGTTTAAACCTTCTTAATACACGTTTATATATACCTTAAACTTTTGATTAACAATGGGTTCGAAGTCCGATTGTTTAGCATAGCATAGTCGACTCTCTTGTGTTTATTAGTGTATAAAAGTGTGATTAAGAGTATGTGTGGGTGTGTTTCTTGGAAACCGTATGTAAACATATCCAAAATGTGCCATGAGTTCGGATGTACGTATATATTGTGTTTCAGTTCCAAAAATCGATTCTAGTGTTGCTCATCTGATCCCTTATACTTTCTTGTGTACCCGTGGGTTTATGTGTCGAGTGTGGGTGTGTATAATGTATAGATATATACGTATGGGTGTAGGTGTGTGAACACACAATAATAATCTAACAAGTTTATGTTTCCACCATCAAAATCAACTGTGTATGTGTGTGGGTTACCTAGGCCGATTTTATAACCATACAAGGCAAGGGTAGGGGTTCGGGTGAAATGGAATAAGACCGATTATAATAGATGTTAAATCGAATGGAAAGTTAGTTGACATACCGACTAGGAAGCAAGATGGACCTCCGGATGCTTGTAACCTTCTACTCGATCTTGAACGCAATGTGACTCGAACCTTGGTACCCTATGGTGTGTGGCCGAGAGCTAGGGAAAAAGACATGTAGGTGTTTGGTTAGGGTGGTGATTGACCAAGGGTAGGGAAAGGAAAAAGGAAGAAACTTTGTTGATCTTTGGGTATTTGTGTGCAAGGAATGGTGAGCTCTTGAGCCCTTTATATAGGCTGAGAATGGTGAGGTGGTTTTGGTTGTTTATGGAGCTTTAGGCAAGTCAACAAGTCTAGGCTTTGTGAATGATCAAGTACACTACATATTGGTGTAAATCTTTGACAAATTGAAAGTGACAAGTGCATGTTGCTTGGTGTGGCTTCGGCCGACTCAAAAGGAAAAAGGGAAGGGATGGTTTGGGTAAAGATCATGCATAGAGATGATGTGATCAATAAAGTAAGGGCCTAGTTTGGTATAATTATAGATTATGGTGTAGTTTGGATTCTAATGGCATGCATGAATGTCATGCTTCTTTCCCTCTTTTCAGCTAACAAAAAAACAAAACAAGATAGTTCTGGCAAGTCTTTTACTCTTGGAAACTAAACATGATGAGATGAAAGACCTACTCTAGTATAATATAGTTGTTATACAAAAGATATGTTGCCATGTGTTGTTTCTTGTATTCGGCCGATGACAAAAGAAGAGGAAAAGGAAGTTAGTTGTTAGTCAGTGTATTTGAGGAAGAGATCTTACCTAGGGAAAAGTTCATGGGTGTGTTTAGGCCTAAATTGGTGAATATTTGAGATAAGACAAGGATCCTTTAGCTTCCATGGAGTTAGGGCCGATTGGAAGTAGCAAAACAAAAGGGAGGGGTTGACTTGTATTGGAGCTTGTGGATGGTTAGTCATATACCTATTTTGGTGAAAGGTGAATGTATTCTAGGTGGCTTGCAACTTGTCTCTTACCAATACATGTATACACATACACGCGTGCATATATGTGTGGGTGTACATGTCCATTGTTTAGTACAATATTTGATATGATCACATGGCTATTTAGGGGTATAGGTTACTTGACTTATCATTCAAGTGTGTGTGTGCTCATGAAGTCGTGGATGTGTATGTGGCCGATTGTATGTATACAAACACATGGTTTTTATGAGCTAGTTATCTAGATTGATGTGTTGTGTATATGTATATGTATGCAGATATGACCGAATATACATGGTATGTGGGTACATGAAGTGTCATAGACATCCATGAGTTATCAATAGAATTGGATTGTTGGATGTTAACATGTAATGTATGAACGATCTAGTGTGTTAATAACATACTAGTGAGTAACCCGCGCGTTGCAGCGGGACTAAAAATTGCATCAAACTATATCTATTCATTAGGATGTAAATTCATCTAAATTTTACTACATAATCGATATATCAAATAAAGAATAAATACAACAGACTATATGTATTCATTATGCTCCCTTATGTATTCTCATCTTTTGAAAACAACTAGTTAGATTAGTAAGTTTTTTTTTTACAACATGAAGTAAACAATCAAATTAACATAAATAAAAAAAATTAACAGAAAAAACTATTAACATTGCTAAAGAAAAATGAAGGACTAAAACATGTACTTTAATTAAAGAAAATTAAGAAGACACATATAAAACCTTAATGAAGCTGGCTGAAACAGAAGTTAAAAGAAAAAAGAGCAGAAGACGGTGGGTTGTTCAACTCCTCTTCTTTGCAGGAAGGATGGGGCTTGAATTACGGAGCTTGAATGACGAAGTCACCGCATAGTCTTGAATATATACATAAGCAGGTCATATGAAGAGCCTCAAGATTACTTCAAGTTTGAATTGAATACATAATTCAATTGAAATGAATTCCAAGACTTTGTGTATATCAAGCGGTTTTTACCTCTCTTCATATTCTCCAATTTAACACCCTCCAACTCCCTATTTATGACTATTACATCTCTTCATATTCTGCAATTTAACACTCTTTAACCTCCCTATTTATGACTAAAAGTCTAATTTACCCCCCCCCCATCAAATGCATCAACTATTTGTACTTTAAGCAATCACACTTGTAATTACTTAATTTTGTCAGGTATCCTCCTCTCATGCTTTATAATATAGTATAGATATGGTTATATTAACGTTATTGATCATGTAATATATACATATGTTATTTATGGTTATTCATGTGTTATTGGATATTATTAACTCATGGTAACACATGCTTGTTCCTTGGTAGTGTTTCATGACATTGAGGTGTGTTATTTTCATAAAACATCTTGTGAATTACTCAGATTTGGGTGGAATGTGTGGTTTTCCACTTGGGTATTGTCACGTGTCTTGTTGTTTTGTTCCTGTGTGGTAATCGGGTATCCAGTTGCTCTCTGTTGAGCGTGTGATTGGCTTGATTATTCAACGCCAATTGTATTGGATATTTCGGGTGTTGTATGCGTAAACGGTTAACCTATTGGATTTCTGCAATAGTTATGGCTTTCCTAGACTGGGGGTTGTGTGCAAAATTGTCTAATATGCACATGAAATGACAATAATAAGAAAAATGCGTACGGATGTTGACCTGGATCGTCGACTGGTGTTACAGAAGGCGTTGCACAACAAGCTGGTATGAGTCTTGAAGATTTGATTTAGAGACAAGATATTATGTTCTCAACTTGTGTCTGTGCTAGATATCAGTCTACACTAAGGGAATCACACCTAACTGCTGTCAAAAGAATTTTCAAATATTTGAAAGGAACTCCTACACTAGGAATTTGGTATCCTGCTTCAGGCAATACCAAGTTAACAGCTTTTTCAGATAGTGACTATGCAGGGTGCAAAATGTCAAGAAAATTACATCTGGTGGTTGTCAATTCTTAGGAAACTGTCTGGTGTCCTGGCAATCAAAGAAACAAACATTTGTGGCAACTTCAACAGCTGAAGCTGAATACATTGTTGCTGCAAGTTGTACATCACAAATTCAATGGCTCCAATATCAACTTCTTGATTATGGAATCAAAGAGACCAAGACTCCACTTTTAGTAGACAGTAAATCTGCCATTAGCATCATTCAAAACCCTGTCCAGTTTTCAAAGACAAAACATATAGAAATTAGATATCATTTCATCAGGGATTGCTATGAAAAAGGCAAGATTGAGGTGAAACATGTCACAACAGCTAACCAAATAGCTGATGTATTCACTAAACCCCTTGACTCATCAACATTTCAAAAGTTAGTTTCCATGCTTGGAATGCTAAACTTTGAGTAGACTCTGCAAGTGTTTTCATTTTTCTGTACATATTTTAATGTCACTTACCTGTTTACTAACTCTGTATCAAACCTCTGTTGATAAACAAAAAGAGAGAAAAATTACTGATGTACAAAAACATTTGTAAGGGAAAAATTTCTGAAAAGAAAAATCTGCTGATTGATAAGAAAATCTTGAAATCATTAATTTTAGGGGTATTTTTAAGAAAAATTTCTTAGTAGTTCAAAACTACTGAAGAACAAAATAGGAAACTCCAGATGAACAAGTATTCATCAGAGGTTTTAGACAAAAAGGGCAAAACAGTCTTTTCCTATCTTTCTCAGAAGTTTAACCTAAAAGGACTATTAAACTTCTCAAACCCCTCTTTTCATTATTATCGTTTCAAAAACAAAACTTCCCTCTCTCAAAACCCTCTCTGAATCTTTCAACTATTCTATCAAAAACAATGGCTTTAGTTCTTAAACAGGGACACAATCAAAGAGGCTACTTTGAAAAAGATGAAGCCTGGTCCCAATACGATGAAATCATTGATTTGATCGTAAAATCACAATATTACACGGCGTTCACCATTGACCCACCAATCCATACTGACACACTTAATGAGTGTTGGGCAAACGCTGAGACTGTTATCGAAGATGGTAAAGTCCTTTCCTTGAAGACGAAGATCAAAGGGAAAGAAATGGCAATCACACCGGCAACTATGGGAGACAGTTTAAGTCTTGATGATGCTGAAGCACCTGATCATATTCCCAGTGGAACAATTCAATCAACCATAATTGAGTGTGGTTACCAAGGTACATTATCACATGCTACCGTTTACAAGAAATATTTTGATGCAAAATACAAACTTTTGTTTCATTACAAATCATGTGTTTAAGTCCAAAGACTGGATCTTCTGATCAGATGTCCTCAACCATGCAACCAATTTTTCATTCAATTGTTAATGAAACAAAATTTGGGGCATCTTCATACTTTTTCAATGAGTTGGTGTTACATCACCAAAATGATAAAAAGAAATTTTTGTTGTATCCAAGGTTCGTCATGCAATGTATTATCAAAGAACTAGGACAAGAGGTGCTTGTGGGTGAAACAACTGTTTTAAACCCTTTAAGCTCACAAGCATACTCTAGGCATAACAAACCGGCACTTTTGCCAGAGGATGACCAAGGGGAACATGTCACAGTCCCTAAGGAACCAACATCCTCAAAACCCAAACCTAAAAAGCCTAAACAAACCAAACAACAAAAATCCAAACCCACCAACCCCAAAAGAAAAGCAATTCAGGAAGTTGAGATGCCTGAAGCTGCTAATGTGCAATCTGCACTTTCAAAAGATGTGATTGAAACTTCCTCTCAGTCTCATTCATCTCACACACCAGAAAGAGCACCCATATCCGTTCTATTTTCTAGAAAGAGGTTTAAAAGACAAAAACTACTGACCCTGCTTTCAAAACAACTGAACCAACTGAACAAAACCCAACTACTGATCCCATAACTTCTGAAAAAGAAACAACACATGTAGTTGAGATTGCTAATATTCTCTCTGGGCTGAAACAACACAATCCATCAGCAAATGTCAATCCCCAAGCACCACATAAAACAGGGGATGAAAACATAGAAATGGACATTGATGAGAATGTGATCGGCCCTAACCAAAGAGATGAGGAGGAACCAAGGCCTCTAAGCCCATACTTAGAATCCTTTGGTATATTTGAGGCTGCTAGTACTCTTATACCATCCAGTGATGGATTGGAGGATAGTATTACCATAGCTAAGACCTCAAATGTGGCAACTATTGATGAAGGCCTTGTGCCTGAAGTAGGAAAACCTCAGTACCAAGAAAAAGAGGTTAATGAGACAACAAGGTTAGGTCTAGCTCATGAGACAACTGATACTGTTCTCATTGAGGACTATGTCAGTGATTCAGATGATTCCATTAATTTGGATGATGGATCAAAAGCTCTACAAATTGAATTGACGGCTGACTGTGAAGGTCCTGATTCTAATGTATCTGTACTCAAGGAGACAGTCACAAAAGAACAGGTTAAAGACCACTTAAACCCCAGTTCCCCAAAAGTGGCATCCCCAGTTAACACTGAGGATCACCCCAAAACACACCCTCCACAATCACAAAAGCCTACCCAATTCTCTAAGTCATCAAGCATAAAATTGAACCAACTATGCAGCCCAGATGGTCCCCTATACCAGATGGTACACCAGCTGATTTCTGGTCATCTCCAAACCTTTATGACTTCTATGGAGTTAAAGAACAAAACTCAACTTGAGATGATAAATAATGCAATTGATCACAAGCTTTGTGAATTGTCAAGAAAGATAGAAGATAATAGAAGACAATTAGCCCATCTATCTGGTGTAACACCTCCACCTCCTTGGTTTCCTGAAGTGGATGAAGCCAAAAAGGGGAGATGTCAAAGGAACCTGAAGTTGTGTCTCTTGAAGCTTCAAAAAGAGCTAGAGAAGCACAACATCTCAAGGATTCTCAAAAACTAACTACCATGACTAGACAAGAAAAAGTTCTGAAAGAAAGAGCAGAATGGTATGAAAAAGAAGAGAGAAGCCTTAGAGAAAAAACTGAAATGTTAACCCAAGGCCAAAATGAAGCAGTTGCTGAAGACAAGACCAAAAGTACTGAAGACAATCCTTCAGTAGTTGATGCTACTCAGATCAACACTTCAGTAGTTGACATTTCCTGCACTGAACCAGAACAGTCATCTAATGCAACAGAAACAAATCCTGCTGAAATTCCAAAGCCTGTTCCCACTGCTACAACTGATTTAAACTCCTCTTCTATAACAATAACAGAAGATCAAGCAGAAGAAAAAGAACTAACAGAAGAAGAAAGAAGAAAAGCAGAAAGAAAGGCAAAGGAACAAGAGGTATGGAAAAGCATAGATGAAAGGGATGACTTGAGCTTTAATGACAAGTAATTAGAATATGAAAAGAAGTTAAATGAGTTAGAAGCACAAGAAAGACTTGCTGAGCGAACTCTCCTTGCAGCAGAAGAAGATAAAAGGCAACAGCTGATGATTTATATCAGCAAAAACACAAAGACAAGGAAATACTCACTTAAGGGACTCTCAACTGAAGAACTCACAAGATAGGCACATCTTGTATCATAAAGGCTAGCCACAGAGAAAGACAGAAAGTTGAAAAGAGCCTAAATCATTCAAGAATTGGTAGACAACAATTTTGGTTCAAAACAACAGATATGTAAGTGGAAAGAAGATGTAATTTATGACACTTACAAAAAGCTCAAGGCTGACAGACTTGCAAATCCAGAAAAGTACAAATCCACACAGCCTGCTACCAATAAAAAGTCACGGGAAAACACTAAAACAGATTTCAAGATGTTTTTGCTTGAGAAGAACACCATTGTTAAAAATGATTTTACTGTTGAAGAGAAGCCTCTGATAACTCAATATAGGGATCCTACAACCACTACGCCAAAATGTGGCTTTAGCCACACATTTCCTAAAATCGTCCTGCCACACTTTTGATTGAATGTGTGGCTACATGTCATTTCTAACATTTAAAAACCTCCAGCCCACTTTTTGTCACACATATTACGTATTCATGTGACCATTGTATAACAACTCAAAACCTTTAGTCACACTTTAAGAAAAAACTATGACATTTACTAGTCACACTAAAAAAAGTGTGGCCAATTGTGATCTAAGGCAACATTATTTATTTCATGTGACAAAAAACTACAACTTCTCGAATCCTTTAGCCACACTTTAAGTAATCTTGTTTTCTTAGATTACTTGTTCATGTTCTTCCTGGGCAACCTGGCGGTACGTAACAAGCGTTGTTTAGTTGTATTCTGTTGTGATTGTTAATCAAGGATTTGATTTGTGTGTATTTAAACATTTTTTGAGAGTCTATACTGGTCAAACTCTAGATCTCAGGTTAATTTGCCATAAAAGCCTATGAAAATAGTTCAAATATTTGAATTCTAAAAAATAGAGACAAGGTGTGTTGTTTACTAGGAACTTTCTCCACTAGTTGACACATTACTGTTTTTTATGTGGACAAAAAATGAATTAATGATGGTTTAATTTCTCAATGGCATGTCATGTATATGTTGTTATTTTTTCCAAATTTATTCCTTATTTTTGTGTTTTTCTGAAATTTAATTTTCAATGTGTAATATTTAGTGTGTATAAAGTTTTATTAGTATTGTTAGTTTACAAATATTCAGTAAGGAAATATGATTTCAAGTTTTAAGATGTTTCCCTACTCTAACCTATTTATGTCCTACAGTTTTTTTTTTTTTTTTTGTATATAGTGCTTTGGCCTTCTTGATGAATGGAGAGCCTGAAATAGTAAATAAATTTCTTCTTAAAACTTCTTTAAAGTGCTTCATGACCCAATTAGGAATACATAGACCATGTTGTCTAGTTATGGCGAAAGCGCCAGTGGTCGAGTGGCTCCTGTTGAATCGGGCTTTTGGTGGATTATTTTTCTTCGGGCATATACAAAGTCAACCGGTGATTCTTCTTTGGTTGAAATGCCCAAAATCCAAATGGTGTTCATCTTATGTTGTCATGTGCTTGTGGATTTTGTTTGATTGATAGTAGAATGGTTACTATCATAAGCAAATGATACAAATCTTGTATTCTTGTGTTTATAAAGTTAAAACTTTATCGGCTTTTATCAATCTTTTGAATGTAGGGTTGGGGGTAACCTTTTTGGTACAAGTTGGGTTGGGTTAGGTTGACGCTTAAAATTTCATCCCAAATGTTGTCCTTTCCTGTTACAAATCTAAAGTTATCATCTTTTTATCAGTGTTGTTAAATGTAGCTGCGATAATGGGTCAAGAGGTAACTTTTGGTGTGGGTTGGGTTGGGCTGTGATCCTAAAGGCTAAAACACTCATCCAGGTTTTTGACTTTTTTTTGTTTGTCAGGGAGTATACGGTACCCAGTTGAGATACACGCGTTGTTCTTCATGGCTCTAAGATGTGCATCACTTCTTCTAAAGTGTGATGTAGAGGTATATAGCATGTTTTACGCACCATTAACAAGGAAACAGACATCTTTGGACTCTACAAGGGACTTGGTGTTTGTTTATTGATATTGTTCTATAACTGATGTTATTCTCTTTTTTTTTTTTTTTTTTGCAGATGCCTTTATTTCGACATACGACATGATTTACAGGGTGTTGGTCCTAACCTGGCAAATAGCTTTTCAGTTTACGATACTGTGAGATCTTACTGGCATATGTAGAGGTAACAGTCTTCTTTTCTTCCCTTGTGCATACGTGGTTTTCTAATTTTCCAATTCTGATGTTAATTGTTGGCAACAGACCTGATGTGACAACCGTCACCTCCATCTTTAATCAATTGACAAACTTAGTCCCTATACTTTTCAACGTTTTCAAATTTATTAAAACGTGAGTTACTTTTAAACCTTTAATTTAAACGTGAAAAGTTTAACAAAAGTTTGAGGAAATATCAATTTTTTTATTTATTTATTCAATTTGTTTTAAATAAAAACATAAGTTTATTAAAAAATTTATATAAAAAAACATTAATTCATAAAGTTTCAAGACATTTTGGTTAATTTACATTAACTTGGTTAGTGTATTATAAAGGGGGAAAACTAACCAAACTAAAATAAAACTAACTTAGTTATACGTGAGGGACCATTTTCGCCAAAACACAAAACTTTTAAACAATCAAATGCCTTGCTTCCTGATCTGTTTTCCGGCGGCACCCTTGGCCGGATCCGGCGACGATCTGGCAGTCTCCGACGTGAAGATTTAAGGCCCTTTCAACTCGTTTTTAATGCCATTTCAGTTTTCTCCATCAGTGTATAACTCATTACAAGGTTGATAACGGGAATTAACGCGTTTAAATGAGAGATTAATCGCACCTAGAGTTAGTAACCGACCGGAATTAATGGAGGATGTCCAAACGCCCTATAACATACTGAAATCTATAAATTGAGTACCTCATTCCATTTACGAGTCTTTGCACGACTAAAATCCACAAAGAACATGTCAAAAACGTGTCCAGAAGATCATTAATTTTCGAGTCTAAGTCTTGGCCTCAATTTTTCTTCTTTTGGCTTGCATTCGATCATTGTAAGTTCTTTTTAGTTATGCCGTTTTGTTAGTTGAACATTTCCGATTAAAAGCCCTTTATCACAGATCGTGTATCATGCCTTAGTCGGGTTATTGAAATTGGGTTCTAGGGTTAGGGTTTATAGTTCATATTGGGGAAGAAGATGACTTTTAATAATATGTTAAATATATTTATGTTTGAATAAAATCAACAAAATATGTTATAGAGTAGTGGTTTGTGTGTGTGCTATGTCCAGCCAAGACCCGGGTTCGAGTCCCTCTACCCACGGGTCTGGCTCATCTTTTTTTTATTTTTATTTGTCTTTATTTTCCTTTAAATATCATTATATATATGTATTATTCTTTTAATATCCATAGAAAATTCATTTTTGCTCCAAAAATCATGAAAATTTAGACTAGCTTCTTGACACACTGAAGAAAAATATCTCATTTTTAGTTTCTGAAAAATATTTATTTTCAAAATTCATTAATCATAATTAATTGATTAAAAATTCATTTTTAAAATTCATTAATTGATTAAAAATTCATTTTTAAATCATAACTAATTTAAATTGTTTTAATCATAATTAATTGATTAAAAATTCATTTTTAATGATTTTAATCTCAAACTTTTTGGGAAATTATTTCTAATCATCATGAATTGAAATAAAAATTATTGGTTCAGAAAACATTTATTTTTATTAATTTTCCTATTTTTTAATCATTTAAACATGATTTAATCTCATTAAATCAGTTTTAAAAATAAATAAGTTTATAAAAATTATGGGAAAAATTATTTTTTATTAATTTACATCAGAAATCATCCATTTTCTATAAAAATATCATTTTTATGTCATGTGTTGTATTATTAGCATTAATTATGTTTAATTAGACATAATTAAACATTTATTTATTTACACTATTTAAACATCTATTTTATAAATACTTTTCTTATATAATAGAAATGTCTTATGTTTGAAAATCTTATTTACCATTTGTTGGAACATTGTGAACAACATAATTATTTATTTATACAATTATGATTATTGTAATTATTTTAATTTAGTTAAAATAACTAACTAGATTATTTTGTCTTAATTATTCAAACATATTTTTATCTGAATATTCGATAGGTAATAATTATATTACCTAAACCACATATACGACCTTTCATATATTGTGTGTGATATACAACCTTTACATTAACGCGACTTATCATAAAAACTCTAATTCCCCAAATCAACTTAGCAAACCCTAATGCCTTAGACCCTAGATACTTTAGACTATAGACATTTCCTTATTAGTATTCTATTACGTTGTAGGTTGAATTCCTCAGAATTCCCATTACTTAGCTCACGACCGCTTAAGTTGGATCGCTTTCGCAAACAGTGAGTATATCTTTCCCCTTTTTCATGTTTTACTCTTTTGGGGCTATTCATGTACACTATGACCAAATGTTATTCTTTCACTAAATGCAATTCTCATGTGTGTTTGCTTTATGTTAATTTGTGTGTCTATGACTTGTCAAAATCATTAACCTTTGAGGGTCTGACATTTCAATGAATAGTACTATGGTATATACCCTTGTGACTCTGTTGAGAGTCCTTGTCATTGCTATGTATTTCATTACTACTAGCGCATACTATATATATTTTCCTTTCATTTCTAGGGTTGATTTTGAACGGATATTACTTATTACATAATTGCAAATGGTACCGCACATGAATTGCTAAACACTTTTCCTTACTATATGTTTTCAAAACAGGGTATGCTCACCAATACATTTTTGTATTGACCAAATTATTTTCGTACATGTTTCAGGTTCTTATGAGATGACTTTTAAGCTTTTGGAATTTTACTTAGATTTTGATTCATTGTATTTCTGATTAGTTGGCATTTAGAATCGTTGTATTTCAATTCAATGTAATAAACTATGTAATCAATATATCAATATTTACACTTTTAGTCCATGAGCTATTGAACAATCGTCACTACGTGACACCTCGATGTTTCCGCCATCGATTGGGGTGTTACACCTGATGATTCCACCAGTCATGGTGAGCTTGTCTTGTAGTTCTTCCAAGCATTGCCTCATTAACACTTCTAACAGGTTAGTGATTAAAATCTAATCTTTATAGCACACATTTCAGGTAGGGCTGCTCACAAACCGTAAAGAACACAGGCTTGCTCGATCTCTCTTTGTTTATAAAATGATCTGCTCGCCTCGGTTCTAATTATATAATCGAGAGAATTGTTTATGCTTGAACTCAGTTCGTTTTGAAACTGAGCAACTCAGTTGGGATTGGGTTTTGTACAAAGTTAAGTGTCTAATAATCCAGAATGTCATATTAAGTTCAACAAAGTCAACAAGTTAAAAAAAACATACAAAATAAGCTTAACAAAGAAAACATTAATTATTAATTCTTGGTTTTTTTAATGTCTATCCATTGTTTAATATCCAAAATATTGTTCTAGCTTGAACTCAAATACCAAGATTTCTCATTTTCAAATAATTGTCAAACCACGTCCAACACGTTCATTGCAACCATCATGACATCCGTCATACCGACTTCTACCTACAAGAAATGAATATTAACCAAATGATATTTAATGACCCATTTGGTAGAATAAAACAAATGAAGTTTAATTATTAAGTAACACGAGATCAATAACATCCTTGACCCATTTGGTAATTGGTATAAACATATAACAACCCATAAATACATCAAAATTAGTAAGCATCCTTGACATACTTGCAAGAAATGTAGAAAGTAAAGTCCGCTATAATCTAGAAGTTTATTGTTAGAGTTGGTTGTTTTTATCCATTAACTTATGAATAGATGAGTTTAGGTTACAAATTATTTCATTATTTCTTGTGTATTTATCATTATAAGTTATTGTCTTTAAGGGTGTCGGCTACAAATGTGCTTTTAGAAAGAAATTTGACTCCTATGTTGACTTTAGTTACTTGCAGAACTTCATGGGGCGGGCTCATAACCTTTTGATGAACATATTGCTTCTTCTAGTCTGCATATGTGATGCTGGTAGCTGAAACTGAAAAGGGGAACAAAGATTCATTTAAAACTTGGGTTTCATAGAAATTCACCGAAATCTTGGAAGTATTGGTCGACGTGTATAGATGGTATTTTAAGAGCATAGAAAGGAATATGTATTCTTTGTCACGTTAGTTTAATGGTTACGATTTTAGTTTTTTACAGGCTGTGTAGCATTGTCTATTGGAAGCTGCTTCAACAATTACTTCAGGAGTCGTGCATTAGCACCACATTTGGCACTATTATGCAACTAACTGGAGCAGGTGGGTCTGCTGCTATTGCAAGTGATACATGGATGGATGCAGTTTGTTGTTGTAGCAACATTTATGTATAGCTTTTGATTAGAAGCAAAAGAAGAGTTTTACAACTCTAGATGGATTAAAAAAACAGCAGGCAAAGAACAAGATGAAAACCGGCTAAGAATTAGATGTTTAGTATTTAAGCTTGAAACTTATGTATGGAATTTGGTTTATTATTTTTTATAATATCATTTGGTTTTCTCATTTTTAATAGCCACACAGAATCACAAAAAATATGTGTCACCAAAGGTTAGAAAATAGCTACACATAAAGTTATAATATTTCATGTGCTTTACATAATCATTATGTGTGACCAAAGGCTAAATAATAGTCACACTAAAAATTATAAATTTCATGTGGCTTTACATAACAAATAGTCACACAATCTTAATTTTGTTTATTTTTGTGTGACGGAATGATAACAATTGACATGGGTAAAATGAAATACGTGTGACCAAATGTTGGACAATAGCCACAGATAAAATTACAATATTTCAAGTGGCTTTATATAATCATTAGTCACACTATCTTCCATTTGTTTTTTTTGTGTGACAAAATGATACCAAATGCCATAGACAAAACGGTTTATGTGTCATCAAAGTTAAGCAATAGCCACACCATTGTCACTTTTTTATGTGACGGAATAATAACAAATGTCATAGGAAAAAAATATGTGTGACCAAAAGTTAGAATATAGTCACATATATAATTACAAAATTGTTTCGTGTGTCTATAAATAGTTTTTTACCCACAGTTACAGTAAATTCATATGACTATATAATAGAAACGGCCACAATTACAATGAATTCATGTTGTCATTCCTACCCTTTAGCCACAGTTAATAGATGGAAAGCTTGTTAAAACAACCATTTTTGCCACATATTTTTTTAACTGATGTGGCTAAAACAAAACTTTTAGTGACTATATAACTAAAATGGCCACACATAGAGTAATTTCATGTGGCCGTTACTATCCTTTAGTCACGTTTAATAGACATAATGCTTGATTTCAAAAACAAATATTGGTATCCTTCAGCCACACTTTTTAAGTGCTACGGCCACTAAATGTGAATGTGGCCGTATGATACCTACAATGACTCGACCTATGGTCACACTTGAGCTGGAAAAAAAACTGTGGCGAAAGGCATATGGTCACACTTTTTTTGTGTGGCCGTAGGTATATTTTGGCGTAGTGAACATTTGCTTATCAACTGCAACAGACCATCAAAGAACAAAAACAGACCAAGGTAGTCACTGAACATCACATGCCTATCTCAAAAGGTGATACACTTGGTACTATTTTAGTTGAAAAGAGAAGGAGATCCAATCTGATAAATGCTGAAAAAGAAAAACCACCAACATCAGATCTATATTCAAACCTACAGATTGTACCATACAAAGACAAATTCTTTAGTTCCAAATCACCAATCAAGAAATGGTTTTCACCCAAAAGTCCAGTTCCCTGGTTCTAGAAAGACAAGACTGTTCAACAAAAGTCCTTAACAGCTTGACTGAATTGGAAAGATTATCTGATGAAGATCTACTAACCATTCAGAAGATGTTTCTAGAACAAGGACTACTTCTAGAAGCAGAGGTCAGAGAACTCAAACATCAAACAATCAAGGAAATCTGGAGAGTTCCTGACTTAAGGAAGAGAGGATCTTATAAATAAAGATAGACAAAGGTTTTGGCTTCATCAATCCAGGGGGAGATTGTAGGGTCAAAGAGGATTAATAAGCCAGTTTGAACCTTTGTCTTATATTCTCTTAACATTTTTGAAACTGCTGAAGAAGAAGATATGTAAAGTTCTGAAGAGTAAAAGGATCAGAAGTTCTGAAGATAAACCGGACAGAATATCTGAAGAACGAACTGCTGAAGACAAACTCCTGAAGATAACTCATCAGAAGTTTGTCACTCATCAGCACTTTCATTAAGAAGATTCTAATCGCCCTTAACCTCAGCAGTTTAGTATTATATTAGTTAACTTAAAGTTTTTGTTCAAGTTTCAATGCTACACCTATTGTAGTATTATCTTACATTATTTTAAGCTTTTGATTACTTAGTTTGTATGTAATCTTTCGGCTATAAATAGAGGGGTTACTCCCACTATTTTAGCAATCGATAATCATCTATCCAAAACTTGAACTTTTCCTTCAAATTTCTTTATAGTTTATCCTTTCACATATATCTGAGAATCATCTTGCTTTAACTGTTATATTCATTTACTATTATTGATTCTCATCTTTACTTCCAAGTTCATTGATTGAGGGGGAGTAATAACTCCTGTTAAAAGTGACACTTTATCTTGAACACTTAAATATTCCGCTGTGCATTTTACTTTGATACATTTACAACACATAAGTGTTCATGAATAAGAACTGTTAAAAGAGAAACTGATCCAACACTAATTGAGTCTGTTTATCATAATTAGTGTTTGTAATCGTTATTTGATCAATATAAAAGTCATGATAAGCATTGAAATGATTTCTGTTGTGCGATTATCGTGTTTCATATCATTTTGCTAGATGGAGAGGGTTTTCGCACCTCTCGGTTACAAATCCTGCAGATTATTGTTAGTTTGATCATCCTCGATCCTACAATTTCTCGGTCGTTTTAGAGGGATGATGAACCAAAACTTAGGGTTAAAACATGATAAATGGTTGTTTTGATTCCTAACCGTACCCTAGGTTATTAGAAAACCAACGAAAACATGTTCTTTATCCAAATTGATGATTGGGATGAGTTTATCGGTCGTTTTAGAAGGTGTTTAATTCAAAAATTGGAGCTAAACACTTAGAATGGATCTGATTGTTAATTCAAAATTCTGACAAGAAATGTCTGTCACACCACGCCAATGGCGGAAACACGTGGCGCAACGCTCGAAAGCATATCAAAGTCAAGATTAACACAAACTATATTTATTTAGAAAAGATCAATTTATTAGAATGTCGAAAATGAGTATCTCGTTACAATATTGCACAAAGCATTACATAAAACGATGAACATTAAGTTTCAATGTGGGGGTATTTCCGTTTATGTTCCAACCCGATGGTAACAATGAATGAAACCCCGACCAGTATCCGACATCCCGAATTCCACCGCACTAGCCCCATATCTATTCAGCACTTAGTTACCTGAAAGATATGTTTAAAAAGACGTCAATATATAAAATATTGGTGAGTTCACAGGTTTTAGTTTCATAACAGCAACATTTTCACAACCATCGACTCGACTCACCTTGCCGTATAATTATTTTCCCATTAAATAATTATACTAGGATCTTGTCGATCGATATTCCGTTTTTACAACATGTGCGAAACCTGCACAACTTGTGGCCTTTGTAAGGAGTAGCTAGCTCCTACAAACTATAATGATGAGCAATCCCTTGAGCCCCATAACCAAACCAAGACTAATAATAATGCCCCGCTCCAAGTCGTCCTCGGAACCCAACGACTTAAGTTCAAATATATGCACCCCAGGCATAACCTAATGCATAATCGACGCTATCGATTAGGGGTGGGCCTTGTCAGGCACCAATAGTACTATCCAAATATTCTTTCGGTTTCATTTCCCTGAATTAATGATTACGGAAGAGAGGACTCAACCCCGAGTGGCGATCACTGCTCAAGTACTCATCATACCACTTATCACATTTTATCCTTTGAAAACCTTTTCAACATGTGACAATATTTGACCAACATATCTTTCCCCCAGTTAAAAACAGTAAAATGGGGCCGTGAAACTCACCTGAACACTGTCTGGCTTACTAGGTAGATAGCATAGAGGGCCTCGCACCTACAAACGTCCTGGACGTATGAGTCACTATTCCTATAGTGCATGTGCCTTGGCAAGTTGTACACCCAACTCCCGACCACAAGTTATTCCAAATCCCGTTTAATTAAGCGCGTATCCTAGGTTTCGTTGGCGTTAGATTACCCTTTGTGTTACAAGTTATATATTACTCTTGTTAATATTTCCTTAACTTGTACTTCATTATCATCGACTCGACTTCACTTAACATATAATTATTTTCCCATTTAAATAATTATACTTAAGATCGCATCGCTCGATATAATATATATTTCAACACTCGACCCGACTCACTTTGCCGCACATTTGTTTTCCCATTTAAACAAATATGCTAAGATCTCGTCGTTCGATTGTATATTCTTAACACCCGATTCAACTCACCATACCGTGTATTTATTTTCCCATTCAAATATACTAGGATCTCGTTGATACGGCATACACATATATATATCTTTGTCTTTTCGTCGCGGCTTTCCTTCCCACATATCTACTTTCCCATTAAGTAGATATACTAGAATTTTGCCGAGACGAGCGTTACATATATATAAATGTGTAATTTTCTTGTTAAGTATATACGTTTGTTTAACGTCTTATTTGTTTATGTCATGTGTTTTTCCCACGAATAATTCCTTTAAACACTAGAAAAGTGTTTGTTAGTTTTCACCCATGTATATATATATATTTTACTTCCTAAAAATATATATTTTTCTTATCTTGCCGCAATGGCATTTTTCTCATGATTCGTCCGTGTACGGTTCGTTAACGCGTCTTAGTTCGATATCTTAACTCGATTAGTTAATTTTTCCAAGTTTTTCCCAACATGTGTTTTATAGAAATATTATCCACATTTCTAACCCATGTTACTTGGAAGGTTTATATTTTAGCCCAACTCGTTAACTTAGATACAAAAATGCTTCCAATACTTTTATATTCCCATTTAAAAGTATTCATTTTTGTAAAGTTTCTCAAGTTTGCTTAACATTTTTATAAAATCTCTATTTTATAAAAATCCTTATTTTAAAACCCTTTGTATTTTATATACTTTCAAAAAATACACTTTTATACAAAATACCCAAGTATTTCTACTAGTATTTACAAAAATCATCCTTAGACTTTATTACTTACATTTTTGACACCGAACTTTCCATACTTGTATTTTTGGACTAATAGTTTCTAAAATATCCATTTTAGTCCTCTAACTTTCAAAGTTACAACTTTAGTCCCTTAACTTCCAAAAGTTGCATTTTTCCACTCTAGCTTCCAAAGTTAACATTTTTCACTCAAAATAGTAAACTTTGAAGATTCAACTTTTTATTGGTAAGTTATTTTTGTATCAAAACACTTATGTTAGTCTTGTATTTCATATGGAAGACCAATTATATGTGTGTTTTATGTGTTTGTCCATTTTATCAAAATATTATTCATCTAAGTAAGCTAACTTAGATTTTCCATCTTCTTCATTTATGAACTTCTAATATGTTTTACCACATATTATAACATGAATGATCATAATAAGATGACTTAAAGTTACTTATAACATATTCAAGTTCATTCCATAATCTTAACCAAAACATCATCCTACTTAGTCTTTTATGTAAACTTTATATATTTTCAAGACTAATACATCATCATCCACAAATCCATGGTTTATTTTCATATCTTTAATCTTCCATTTTACACATGTAAAACCTATTAAAGATTATGTTCAAAACCACCTTTTAAACCCTTCATGTACAACTTGCTTCTAAGAACACATACATGAATAATAACAATCAAAAACAAGATTAAGGAGCTTACTACTAGCACAAGGCTAGGGAAGACAAAAACCTTGGATTTGAGAGGGGTTTAGTGTGTTCTTCCAAGTGGGTTTAGCTCCAAGCTCTTGAAACACACAATAGGGGTTTGGATGATGGATTGTTTTAAGTGTTTTGGAGATGTAAAAACTTGAAAGAGATGTGTGTGTGGGTGTGAAGAACCCACGGCTCCAAGAGAGAAAGAAGAAGGAGATGTTGCTTTGTTAACTCATGTATCTAACACATGTTATATAATCCCACCATATCTTTCATAGATTACACCTAATCTTTCCCAAGATTTTAAGAAATCTTATGAGGATTGTATGTGTACTTGGGAATCTTGAAAGGATATGAAGTGTGTGGTGTATATATAGCCGCATGTATGTATGTATAGGTAGGAGGTTGCTTGCAAATCTTTCTAAAGGGTTGTAATCTATCATGATCTTTATACAAGACCCACCATGCATGCATACACTAGTGTAATGATGGATAAGTGTTGCCTTGGACCCTATGGCCATATGGCCGAAAATTTGGCATGGGGGGACAAGAAA
>JAUTDX010007484.1:0-62735 GCA_030844895.1 Ambrosia x helenae | reverse complement strand
TCACTGCTCAAGTACTCATCATACCACTTATCACATTTATCCTTTGAAAACCTTTTCAACATGTGACAATATTTGACAAACATATCCTTTTCCCCCAGCTAAAACAGTAAAATGGGGCCGTGAAACTCACCTGAAACACACTCTGGTTCTAGGCAGATAGCAAGGAGGGGTCTCGCACCTACAAACGTTCTAGACGTATAAGTCACTATTCCTATAGTGCATGTGCCTTGGCAAGTTGTACACCCAACTCCCGACCACAAGTTATTCCAAATCCCGTTTAATTGAGCGCGTATCCTAGGTTTCGTTGCGTTACATTACCCTTTGTGTTACAAGTTATTATATTACTGTTGTTATTTATTTCCTTAACTTGTATCTTATTATCATCGACTCGACGTCACTTAACTGATAATTTATTTTCCCATTTAAATAATTAATACTTAAGATCTATCGCTCGATAGAATATATATTTCGACCCTCGACCCGACTCACTTTGCCGCACATTTTTTTTCCCATTTAAACAAATATACTAAGATCTTGTCGTTCGATTGTATATTCTTAACAGCCCGATTCAACTCACCATACCGTGTATTTTTTTCCCATTCAAATGAATATACTAGGATCTCGTTGATATCGGCATACACATATATATATCTTTGTCTTTTCGTCGCGGCTTCCCTTCCCACATATCTACTTTCTCATTAAGTAGATATACTAGAATTTTGCCGAGACGAGCGTACATATATATAAATGTGTAATTTTCCTTGTTAAGCATATACGTTTGTTTAGCGTCTTATTCGTTTATGTCATGTTGTTTCTCCCACGAATAATTCCTTAACACTTAGGAAAGTGTTTATAGTTTTCACCCATAATGTATATATATATTTTCTCCTTAAAATATATATTTTTCTTATCTTGCCGCAATGGCATTTTTCTCATGATTTGTCCGTGTATGGTTTGTTAACGCGTCTTAGTTCGATACCTTAACTCGATTAGTCAATTTTCCAAGTCTTTCCCAACATGTGTTTTATAGAAATATTATCCACATTTCTAACCCATGTTACTCTGGAAGGTTTGTATTTTAGCCCAACTTGTTAACTTAGATACAAAAATGCTTCCAATACTTTTATATCCCATTTATATAAAAGTATTCATTTTGTACAAGTTTCTCAAGTTTGATCAACATTTTTATAAAATCTCTATTTTATAAAAATCCTTATTTTAAAACCCCTTTGTATTTTTATAACTTTCAAAAATACACTTTTATACAAATACCCAAGTATTTCTACTAGTATTTACAAAAATCATCCTTAGACTTTATTACTTACATTTTTGACACCGAACTTTCCACACTTGTATTTTTGGACTAATAGTTTCTAAAATATCCATTTTAGTCCTCTAACTTTCAAAGTTACAAACTTTAGTCCCTTAACTTCCAAAAGTTGCATTTTTCCACTCTAGCTTCCAAAGTTAACATTTTTCACTCAAAATAGTAAACTTTGAGGACTCAACTTTTTATTGGTAAGTTATTTTTGTATCAAAACACTTATGTTAGTCTTGTATTTCATGTGGAAGACTACTTATGTGTGTGTTTTATGTATTTGTCCATTTTAACAAATATCATTCATCTAAGTAAGCTAACTTAGATTTTCCATCATCTTCATTCATGAACTTCTAACATGTTTTTACCACATATTACACCATGTATGATCATAATAAGATGATTTAAAGTTACTCTTAACATATTCAAGTTTATTCTACAATTTTAACCAAAACATCATCCTACTTAGTTTTAGATGCAAACTTTACATATTTTCAAGATTAATACATCATCATTATCAAATCCATGGTTTATTTTCATATCTTTAATCTTCCATTTTACACATGTAAAACCTATTAAAGATTATGTTCAAAACCACCTTTTAAACCCCTTCATGTACAACTTGCTTCTAAGAACACATACACGAATAATAACAATCAAAAACAAGATTAAGAAGCTTACTACAGCACAAGGCTAGGGAAGACAAAAACCTTGGATTTGAGAGGGGTTTTAGTGTGTTCTTCCAAGTGGTTTAGCTCCAAGCTCTTGAAACACACAATAGGGGTTTGGATGATGGATTGTTTTAAGTGTTTTGGAGATGTAAAAACTTGAAAGAGATGTGTGTGTGGGTGTGAAGAACCCACGGCTCCAAAGAGAAAAAAGAAGGAGATGTTGCTTTGTTAACTCATGTATCTAACACATGTTATATAATCCCACCATATCTTTCATAGATTACACTAATCTTTCCAAGGTTTTAAGAAATCTTATGAAGGATTGTATGTGTACTTGGGAATCTTGAAAGGATATGAAGTGTGTGTGTATGTATATAGCCATGTATGTATGTATAGGTAGGAGGTTGCTTGCAAATCTTTCTAAAGGGTGTAATCTTATCATGATCTTTATACAAGACCCACCATGCATGCATACACTAGTGTAATGATGGATAAGTGTTGCCTTGGACCCTATGGCCATATGGCCGAAAATTTGGCATGGGGGGGACAAGAAGTAGCTTGCTTTTGTACTAATGTTTTCTTACAACTTTATCTTACACATGTGCATGCTTAACCTAAGTGTAGATTATTATTACTTCAACACTGCATGGACACATCTCTGGCCTTTAGGCCGGCCCCTTTGTGGTTTAGGTGGGGTCCACAACACCAAATATTTACCCATTATTTGTTAAGTTTAATCCCTCGTCGTTCGGGTATTTTTCGGGTTTTAATCGCGCGTTATTCGGACATTAAAAATACCTTTAATAACCCTTAAATATAGTCTAATTTAAGCGTTGATTGGTTATTTAGGCCTTTGCCGGGTGAAATTATGAGTTATACGCGTATCGGGTGCGGTACGCGCATTTTATTCGTTACCGGAAGATTTGTACAAGACGTTTTCATTTATGGTTTTGGAGTTCCAAAACTCATTATATCTTATGAAAATACCCTTTATTTTATATCCTGGGTGTCCGGGATCCGTTTCGTTTATTTAATTATTACCGGGTAACTGCCAACGTCCATACCGGATAGCTTATTCGCACATGATCCAATCATGTTTTACCATTAAACGTATGCATTCCTATGCACTATTTGGAAATTGCTATCTCCTAAGGCCTTGATAATTAAATCACACATAATTGCATTTAATTACGTTAATCATATACTAATTAATCTGTACGGAATTACCTTATTTTTGCCGGTTGTTACTTCTCCCCCCGTTAAGAGAATTCCGTCCCGGAATTCAATTCAAGTTACCCATCACAATAGTATCCTTGAACAGGGCGGGGTGTTTGCGCTTCATGAGATCTCCTCTTTCCTAGTGAGCCCAGATTCATGCTCGGCTCACGCTTAGTGCTCTATCAAACACAGTGTCATAGTTCAACTACGACTAAGCTCTTGGTCATCCCACCTTGACATATCTATCGGTTTTCCCGAAATCGTAGAGCTTATTGTCAACCGGACTTCCGCCGGTCGAGGAATTGACCAAAACTTCCTCAGGCCAGACTTGCGGGATTCATTAAGAGTCCCACTAAGCTCTTACGATAGTCCGAGCTTAATCATTACGAGACCAATTTCGATTGATATCTCCGTACCACCGAAGTATTAGGAACTTGGCCTACTACAAACTCTAAGCTTATTGACACCTCCTCGGAGTATGACTCTCAGTGAAAACCTATTATTAGACCGAAGTTCTTAAGGCCTACGCCTTGTCTGTATGACTTCTTAATAGGTTCGCATCTCATCCAAACAGTCTTTAATCTGCAAGATCTACTGGCCATCTCTCGAATAACCTAAACCAGGTTATGTATCTATCTCCGTCTGTCAATCGACGCACTGGAGATTTACACGTATGCCCTCCAAGGGCTTTGAGTAGTACACCCCGAACACTGGGATGCTAATTCCTATCACATAGGAATTTTGGTGAGGAAGCTCATGGGTTTGATCTGCCACGAACATCAATCGTGTCAACACGGAACAATTCCGTCAAGTACATTCAATTTGTCCGAGAATGACAAACCATACTCGTCTCAAATCGAGTATCCCATGCTTGTGTACAAAGTTTGTCGAACTTGAGGTAGAGTGACCACTACAATCCGATATAATGTAAGTTGGCAATTCGGTGTCTAGCCACAACTCTCTCCGAGAGTATAGGTAACTGTCCGTATGCCTCATCTCGAAGCCACAGATGAGTACGGAATGAGAGGGCTCCAAGCAACAATCAATCATCACTTGGGTCACATCTGACCCCGGGACACCTCGGGTGTCATGGTGATGTCAAACAGGTGATCTTACCGCACCACATAAAAGTCCCCTTGGAAACCTCGTCGGTTATCCCATTTTATTTATCCTTCGGCTCGACTCACTTTACCGTATATTTACCTCCCCATTAAGATAAATATACTAGGTTCTTGTCGACCGAACAATCACATTCAAAATGGGACTTTATTTCCGTAGAATCCTCTGGGTACTGAATTGCTGCTTTCCTCCTGAGTAATTGTGGTTAATGGTACTAGGACGCTTAGTATGGACTGATGGAGGTCGAAAGTTTTTGCGTCGCTTTCACCCCTCAGTTCCCTGACATTAAGCAGTGTATACATGACGCCCGGGCCGTACAATTCTACAATCCTCGAGAAGTACGAGTCGACTCAAACACCAACGACAAGATGCTTCCAACACATAGGTCTATACCGAAAAGAGATATATGAAACATCATAAATTGTTGTCGCCATGAACAACGTATAAGGTTT
Organism: Ambrosia x helenae; assembly: GCA_030844895.1. Taxonomy (NCBI): domain Eukaryota; kingdom Viridiplantae; phylum Streptophyta; class Magnoliopsida; order Asterales; family Asteraceae; genus Ambrosia; species Ambrosia x helenae. The sequence goes on along the minus strand of JAUTDX010007484.1, from coordinate 57,957 downwards.
ATTAAGACATATCAACACGTTGGCCCCCATTGCGACAAGTATACAGAACACCAGTAGCTACCCAAACCATGGGTATCCAGTACCAGTTCTGTTATATGTGCTTCATGGGCACTAGTGTTCTATCGTCAATAGCAACCTAGTAAGTCAATTCTGAATAATACAGGCCACATGCCCTTAAATTGACCTTCAGATCTTATGCAGAGATCTGAGTGAAAGGAGTCCTGAAATCGAGACCCTTACTCCTCGAAGGTTCCATCCTATCGGAATCCTTCGATGTAAATGGCGAAATCGAGCATAGATGCATGCATTTGACATAGATTTCACGTCTTGACAGCTTCATGCGCCAGAGTCGTTACTTAGAACAACGAACGAATGACTGAGATCGCACCTCAAGTAATAGTCCTGAGCCTTCCCATAAGGCATCCCATTCAATGACTCGGTAGTCACACATATGGGCGGAATATGTAAGCCTTCAAACTCGTCCTGATTAGTCAGGTGCCATACGCCCTGACCTGGCAGCTCACATTACTATGGTGTCTCCAACAGCGTCTATCAAGGATAAGGGGTTTTGCTCTAGCGTGAGCAATGCTACTTAAAGATGATTGGGAACGCTAGTATCGACCCACGGTCGAAGTGGTTCCATTGTTCCAAGAGTCCACGCAAAGATACCAAGATAGACCAGTCGTCAGAGGAATAACAACATAAATCGAAGGGTCGAGACGACCAACTATCTCAACCCGTAGTGTAGCACCTTTATAGAGTAGATAATGCTACACGCCCTTCTGGATTTAGGGTTCATAAAGCCTCTTAATCATGTACCAGAGACTTCACCAATGCACGCCCATGGGTGGGTCCACAATGGTATTTCCATAACCATCAGTATGACACGTCGGTATGTATGACTTCAAATGAATCCACTGGAGTGAGCAATAAATGATTTGAACCTTTCAACTCTTGCTAGTCCCAAAGGTATAGATCATAATATCGCTCATAATACTCGATACCTTCAGGTTCGAGACGTATTCGAAATCCCTTATCACAAAGGCAAGTCTCGCCTTGTCACGTGCAGATCACAGGATTTCTTCCCGACATTGATTTGCATAACCGATCGTTGGGCGACCAAATTGCACGTGAAAGGTTAGGGCTGGACATAGCGTCACTGGTGCCTCAGATTCTGAAGATGTACCGCTCACGAAATGCGTGAGCATATACCGGAGTCGGCACATGACTCGGTCACCTACTCAGACGACCACGAGATTCAGACCTTAGGGGAATACACGCAATCACTAAGGCTAGAGTGTCTAAGCACGACTTTTAGAAAGTCCGTTGGGCACCGGAAATCCTACATAATCAATGTCGGCACTACACAATCAAACAAATAGAACAATGACGGCACGAGGGGTTCAGGTGATGTCTCCATTCCGAGAGAAACAAAAGCAATGCAAACGACAAATCATCACGTCATCGAGGTAATCCATAGCTGTAGCAATACGCCCTCTGAGCAACACGATAGTAGAAACAACATGGCAATGTCAGCAACATATCCACGAAGCACATCAACTAGGGAACACCGCCCGGGAACAACAGGACAACAGGGAAGTATGGCGACAAGGCAACACCGCAATAGGAACCGTACGACACAGAGAAATATGGCGGCAAGGCTACACTACTGCAGGAGCAGTAAACAACAGGAATGCATCATCAGCAATGTAGCGCAACCACATGAGTACGCAATCAGCTATTATAATGTAATAACGGCATGTACTATGGCTGGGGGTAACCCAGCAGCATGACTGCACATGTCAATATGACGCTCAATATGGAAAATCCACAGTCCACACCACCATAAAGCTCCGTTATGGTGAGCACGCATCCCCGTGCGTCTCAGATCACTTGTGGAGGTGGGATTTTTCATCCGTACCTTCGGCCTTGAGCCTAACCTCCATAGGCTCAATGGTAAGAATTGGTTCGATTGGCTGGCGCATTAGTCGTCATGACGGGTTCCACATAATTTGGCTGACTTCTCAAGCCGATATTGTTCATGGAGAGAACGACCAGAGGCTTGTTATGAGTCACTCAAACAATGGCAACAGAAACATCGACAGTTTCCACTGAGGCCTGAGAACCATTGACAATGTTAGACTTCCTAAGAGCCCAAGGAATGATAACTAGTAGTTCAATGAAAGCCTCAAAGAGAATGGAATTAATAACAACAAACTCCACAAAGACACATAGATGGTCATAGCGGCCTGGAAAGGGTCATAGAGACGTCTTCGTTAATATCATTCACTTCTGCAGGAGCCTCAAAATTAACAACGTCAACCCGAGCAGAGCCATAGAACAACATCATCAAGCCCAACATGGACTGTACAGACAACGACAACAATGAACTCAACAACAAATATAGAAACGATGACATCAAGTTCGATAAGTGCTATCGAACCACTGATAACAACAAACTCAGCGAGAGCTACACTCAATAGCGCCAACAGGATTCGCTTGAGCCATAGGATAATAATAGGAGCAACAACGTCAGGCTCGACTGGAGCCTTAAACTCGTCGTAGCTATTATATGTGTGGTGATTGGTATCCATAGGACCTGGAAACCAACCTACATTTTTCCCGATAACAAGGGTAGTGGTCACAACGAGCATAGCAAGTAGAGGTAGAAGGATCACGATTTATCGATACACCATGATAAAATGAAAACGATACCGACTCTGGCTACCCAGCCGAGTCATTCTTCTCTTCAGGGTCTCCTTACATGCTATCTAGCACCGATAGTAATTAGCTGGAATGCCTCTCTGTCACTCAAGCGAGGCCGGTGAACTTTCTTCCCGATAGGCCACGCCGTGAGAGTATCGAAATACGGCAAGAGATTAGACAGGTCACCGTGTCCACAACGAATGGACCTTGCAACCTTAGTTTATAAATCACCGTAACGAGGGGACGCAACGTCTCAATATCTATGGGGATTGATGGAAAACACTTCGCGTCATTTGCCGCCCCTAATAGATTACTAGTCTCGTCGTCATGACGAGGGTGACGAATGTTATTGCCACAAGAGCAATGGGATTTCCGTCCCATAGGTAAGTTTACCAGATAAACGTGACCACTTCCAGTAGTCCGTCGTTCGATTTTCGAGGGGATTTTAATGTCAGTAAAAGCGTCTTGCAACATTCTGACAATCACGGAACACTCTTACGATTACGATCTCCAAAGTGTGGTTCCACTTTCTAGGATTTATGACGGATTCAGGCACAGTACCTGTAACGAACCTACTCTGGCGTTCCTCGACTGAAGCGAGACTACCAACAATCCTTGAAAAACAAACAGGAGGTAGATAGAGGAGTCTTATGATAACCTTTGCACCTCAGGAAGGTAGTATGACATAAGTACCAACATGCTGAGTCCATCACAATTCATCTTCCGAACACGATCCAGCGCTATTGCAAAGGTTGTTAATCCATACTTGAATACTCAATACACCGAGTAGTGGCTTCCCACGAGTTAATCGTATGCACTTCCGAGTGAGTCCATCGCCAAATGCCGACTGGGGCTTGCTGTTCTATTACACGCCGTCATCCTGACACTGGCAAACGATGTCGCGGTCATGATTAGTGGCCGAAACTTTCGACACCATCGAAGTTTAACAAGCACTATGACTCGCGGATGTGCAATGCGGCATGCTGATTTCATCAGCAGTCCATGACTGCATGGGAACAACCAATACTGTTGATTCAGACAAGGGCTATCGAGCTTTCAGGATAACAATGATCAAGCTTCCTAATCCCGTAACTTCGATTCTGTCTTCCCACAGGAGAAGAAAAATATCCAACCCTTGAAGACAACCTGGGCATGCGTTAGGTCGAACATGACTTATTCACCATGATAACACCGCAGCACACGGCCACGAGTCTCATATTTAGTCCACGCAGGGTCCCGTTCTCTAGACGCACTAGCCTAGCAGGGACGCACCCTAAGTCTTTACTGGGTTCCAAGTTTAGCATTCCTCGCATCGTTCCAGGCGTTCATCTCTTCGGTAGGCAGCGCATCCTTGTACGCCCGCTCCTTTGGAAGAACTTTGTGGTGGAGACCTTCAACTCCTACACAAGGAAGCTTTCATCTCCCGTTCCTATCTAGAGCGAGGGTTTGCGTCAGATTACTTATATGAATAGACGTTCGAGCTCTTCCGTGCTCGTACCATACAGGTAATGTCGAAGAAAGCTCATTAGGTTTGCTAGGATCGAAATCAAGGAACATCGGCGAGACCTCCCATTTAACCCATTGGTCAATCAAACTAAGACTGAATCTAAAGAACAAGAACAACTAAGACAAGGAGTGATCACCAATCCCGGCCCTAGCGCCCACCAAGGTTACCGTGCACCCCAAACTATTATTACGTGTGCACCCGTAATGATAATTTGTGTTGCCAGGTAATCTTGTTGCCTGCTAGTTCCGAGCTTCCTGATCCAAAACCGAGATTTCATACAACAAGAGACTTGATCTAGTTTCGCCTCCAAATCACAAACAACGTGGCGACATCCATTAACGCGATAGAGACTAGTCCTTCCGATCATCCCGTCTACAGGCAAGCAGGTAGGCTCCTTGTAGACCACAGTGTCCTTCCTCTTGGCTGGTACCGGTGATCGGTGCAGGAGTGTGGACTAATGTGAAGCGTGACACAACAACCTTACTGGCAAAATATCCGTACTACGTATATGTATTAACTTAATCTTAGAAAATCGGATTCCTATGCAACATAGACATCTTATCCGCATTTTCTAATACTTCATATATCGACACACATGGCTAGTCGGTCGGAATTTCCCCTTGTACAATCCATGTACAATCTTCTTTCTTTTCTGAAAATATTTCGTTGTGTTTTATTTTTGAAAACTTCGTTTTCGAGCCAAAACTGGTTATAGTCTAGATTTTTCAAAATGCTAGTTCGCTACAACCTGGCTCTGATACCACTTCTGTCACACCACGCCAATGGCGGAAACACGTGGCGCAACGCTCGAAAGTATATCAAAGTCAAGATTAACACAAACTATATTTAATTAGAAAAGATCAATTTATTAGAAAGTCGGAAATGAGTATCTCGTTACAATATCGCACAAGGCATTATTTAAAACGATGAACATTAAGTTTTCAATATGGGAATTTCCGTTTATGTTCCAACCCGAAGGTAACAGTGAATGAAATCCCGACCAGTATCCGACATCCCGAATTCCGCCGCACTAGCCCCATATCTATTCAGCACTTAGTTACCTGAAAGATATGTTTAAAAAGACGTTAATATATAAAATATTGGTGAGTTCACAGGTTTTAGTTTCATAACAGCAACATTTTCACAACCACGACTCGACTCACTTTACCGTATAATTATTTTCCCATTAAAGAATTATACTAGGATCTTGTCGATCGATATTCCGTTTTTACAACATGTGCGAAACCTGCACAACTTGTGGCCTTTGTAAGGAGTAGCTAGCTCCTACAAACTATAATGATGAGCAATCCCTTGAGCCCCATAACCAAACCAAGACTAATAATAATGCCCCGCTCCAAGTCGTTCCTCGGAACCCAACGACTTAAGTTCAGAATATATGCACCCCAGGCATAACCTAATGCATAATCGACGCTATCGATTAGGGGTGGGCCTTGTCAGGCACCAATAGTACTATCCAATTATTCTTTCGGTTTCATTTCCCTGAATTAATGATTACGGAAGAGAGGACTCAACCCCGAGTGGCGATCACTGCTCAAGTACTCACCATACCACTTATCACATTTTAACCTTTGAAAACATTTCAATATGTGACAACGTTTGACAAACATATCTTTCCCCCAGTTAAAACAGTAAAATGGGGCCGTGAAACTCACCTGAAACACTGTCTGGCTTACTAGGCAGATAGCAAGGAGGGTCTCGCACCTACAAACGTTCTAGACGTATAAGTCACTATTCCTATAGTGCACGTGCCTTGGCAAGTTGTACACCCAACTCCCGACCACAAGATATTCCAAATCCCGTTTAATTGAGCGCGTATCCTAGGTTTCGTTGGCGTTACATTACCCTTTGTGTTACAAGTTATATATTACTGTTGTTAATATTTCCTTAACTTGTATCTTATTATCATCGACTCGACGTCACTTAACATATAATTATTTTCCCATTTAAATAATTATACTTAAGATCGTATCGCTCGATATAATATATATTTCGACCCTCGACCCGACTCACTTTGCCGCACATTTGTTTTCCCATTTAAACAAATATACTAAGATCTTGTCGTTCGATTGTATATTCTTAACGCCCGATTCAACTCACCATACCGTGTATTTATTTTCCCATTCAAATAAATATACTAGGATCTCGTTGATTCGGCATACACATATATATATCTTTGTCTTTTCGTCGCGGCTTCCCTTCCCACATATCTACTTTCTCATTAAGTAGATATACTAGAATTTTGCCGAGACGAGCGTACATATATATAAATGTGCAATTTTCCTTGTTAAGCATATACGTTTGTTTAGCGTCTTATTCGTTTATGTCATGTGTTTCTCCCACGAATAATTCCTTAACACTTAGGAAAGTGTTTATTAGTTTTCACCCATAATGTATATATATATTTTACTCCTTAAAATATATATTTTTCTTATCTTGCCGTAATGGCATTTTTCTCATGATTCGTCCGTGTAGGTTTGTTAACGCGTCTTAGTTCGATACCTTAACTCGATTAGTCAATTTTCCAAGTCTTTCCCAACATGTGTTTTATAGAAATATTATCCACATTTCTAACCCATGTTACTTGGAAGGTTTGTATTTTAGCCCAACTTGTTAACTTAGATACAAAAATGCTTCCAATACTTTTATATTCCCATTTATATAAAAGTATTCATTTTTGTACAAGTTTCTCAAGTTTGATCAACATTTTTATAAAATCTCTATTTTATAAAAATCCTTATTTTAAAACCCCTTTGTATTTTTATTACTTTCAAAAATACACTTTTATACAAAATACCCAAGTATTTCTACTAGTATTTACAAAAATCATCCTTAGACTTTATTACTTACATTCTTGACACCGAACTTTCCACACTTGTATTTTTGGACTAATAGTTTCTAAAATATCCATTTTAGTCCTCTAACTTTCAAAGTTACAACTTTAGTCCCTTAACTTCCAAAAGTTGCATTTTTCCACTCTAACTTCTAAAGTTAACATTTTTCACTCAAAATAGTAAACTTTGAAGATTCAACTTTTTATTGGTAAGTTATTTTTGTATCAAAACACTTATGTTAGTCTTGTATTTCATATGGAAGACCAACTATATGTGTGTTTTATGTATTTGTCCATTTTATCAAAATATCATTCATCTAAGTAAGCTAACTTAGATTTTTCCATCTTCTTCATTTATGAACTTCTAATATGTTTTACCACATATTATAACATGAATGATCATAATAAGATGATTTAAGGTTACTTATAACATATTCAAGTTCATTCCATAATCTTAACCAAAACATCATCCTACTTAGTCTTTTATGTAAACTTTATATATTTTCAAGACTAATACATCATCATCCACAAATCCATGGTTTATTTTCATACCTTTAATCTTCCATTTTACACATGTAAGACCTATTAAAGATTATGTTCAAAACCACCTTTTAAACCCTTCATGTACAACTTGCTTCTAGGAACACATACATGAATAATGACAATCAAAAACAAGATTAAGAAGCTTACTACTAGCACAAGGCTAGGGAAGACAAAAACCTTGGATTTGAGAGGGGTTTAGTGTGTTCTTCCAAGTGGTTTAGCTCCAAGCTCTTGAAACACACAATAGGGGTTTGGATGATGGATTGTTTTAAGTGTTTTGGAGATGTAAAAACTTGAAAGAGATGTGTGTGTGGGTGTGAAGAACCCACGGCTCCAAGAGAAAAGAAGAAGGAGATGTTGCTTTGTTAACTCATGTATCTAACACATGTTATATAATCCCACCATATCTTTCATAGATTACACCTAATCTTTCCCAAGGTTTTAAGAAATCTTATGAAGGATTGTATGTGTACTTGGGAATCTTGAAAGGATATGAAGTGTGTGTGTATGTATATAGCCGTATGTATGTATGTATAGGTAGGAGGTTGCTTGCAAATCTTTCTAAAGGGTTGTAATCTTATCATGATCTTTATACAAGACCCACCATGCATGCATACACTAGTGTAATGATGGATAAGTGTTGCCTTGGACCCTATGGCCATATGGCCGAAAATTTGGCATGGGGGGGACAAGAAAGTAGCTTGCTTTTTGTACTAATGTTTTCTTACAACTTTATCTTACACATGTGCATGCTTAACCTAAGTGTAGATTATTATTACTTCAACACTTGCATGGACACATCTCTTGGCCTTTAGGCCGGCCCCTTTAGAGGTTTAGGTGGGGTCCACAACACCAAATATTTACCCATTATTTGTTAAGTTTAATTCCTCGTCGTTCGGGTATTTTTCGGGTTTTAATCGCGCGTTATTCGGACATTAAAAATACCTTTAATAACCCTTAAATATAGTCTAATTTAAGTGTTGATTGGTTATTTAGACCTTTGCCGGGTGAAATTATGAGTTATACGCGTATCGGGTGCGGTACGCGCATTTTATTCGTTACCGGAAGATTTGTACAAGACGTTTTCATTTATGGTTTTGGAGTTCCAAAACTCATTATATCTTATGAAAATACCCTTTATTTTATATCCTGGGTGTCCGGGATCCGTTTCGTTTATTTAATTATTACCGGGTAACTGCCAACGTCCATACCGGATAGCTTATTCGCACATGATCCAATCATGTTTTACCATTAAACGTATGCATTCCTATGCACTATTTGGAAATTGCTATCTCCTAAGGCCTTGATAATTAAATCACACATAATTGCATTTAATTACGTTAATCATATACTAATTAATCTGTACGGAATTACCTTATTTTTGCCGGTTGTTACAGTTTTAATCACACAACCCGAGATAACTTCGCCAATACAACAAACAAGCTTAGAAAATTAAGCTCAAAAGGCGAAAACTTAAAAGGTCAATAGCCGATATGCTGAAGCTAATACAAGCTAACAAGGAAAGAAGCAAGTAATGGAGAAATATCCAGCTCCATAGCTTCCATCCAAATAAGGGCTTAGCAAGCTGCAAAGCTTATCAGCTTAAATCCTTATAAGCTTTCAAGCTCCATAACTTCCATCCAAATAGGGCTTAGAAAGCTGCAAAGCTTATCAGCTTAAATCCTTATAAGCTTTCAAGCTCCATAACTTCCATCCAAATAGGGGCTTAGAAAGCTGCAAAGCTTATCAGCTTAAATCCTTATAAGCTTTCAAGCTCATCAGTTGCTTCCACCAAACTAAGGGCTTATCAGCTTAAATGCCAATAAGCTTTCAAGCTCATCAGCTCAAACCCCCTAATAAGCTTTCAAGCTCATCAGCTCAAACCCCCTAATAAGCTTTCAAGATCATCAACTTAAACAAGTTTCAAATTTTATCGGTTTAAACCGATAACACATTCCAAAACTCATTATGCTAAGGTTTGTTTGTTGATATTTATCCTACCTACACGAAGGTCTCTACAAATAAACACCCACCAAACGCAAAAGTTGGAAGAAAGCGCAAAGATAATGAATAGTTTGAGTCTAGTATAATGTACATACATATATACATTAAACTAGACTGGGGGGCTGATGTTGTAGGGTACTCAATTGGGTCAAGCCCAATAGCCCAAGAAACCAAAATCATTAAATGTAAGAGTGGGTCAAGCCCAAGCCCAACAAGGAGGCCCATTAGGGTTTTACCCATCCCCACTCTATAAATAGAGGGGCAAACCATGCCATTGAACTCAGATTGGTCTGAGTACAAGACCTCTCTCACTCTCTCTCTAAAACTCTCTCTAGAGTTATTCTTTTTAATAAGACTTTCAGCAGCAACAGGCTGAAGCCTTGAAGCCTTCGAGCTGCTGATATGCATTCTTAACAATCTACATCCATGCTGATTCCACATCCAAGCCGGCTCCAACAGCCACTATATGTGGAATCACACTCTTTTACTCGCAAGTCTCAGCCTTCATTAGGCTTACGTGGTTCGTCCCTAGTTGTAACTTGGGATCAAGAGTTCATTTCTTCAACATCATGCTCTTATTTTTTATCTTTTCTTAAGTTAATCAATAATAACAACATTCTGACTTTGGGTTGATCCCAAATCAGAATCATAACAACTAAAATATCAAAACTCTTGAACCTCCCATCTACGTTTACAACGTAGAGGGACACCACGACTTGCGTTTGGTGAACAGAAACCCTTTAACCCTTTCTGACGAGTTCTTTCATGCTGCTGGTCTAACCCTTTAAGCAGCAGACGAGGTCAGAAGCCTGACGACCTTGGAACGTTCAGACCCTCTCCGGACCTATATTTGTTGTAGCAACAGTACCCAATACTTTCTCTATACAAATTTATATTATCAATCGATTATATTATCTTTTTCTAAATTTTATAGATATTTGTAAACCTAAGAATAGCATATTACATATAAGTTTTTATTAAAATAAAACATTATATTACACATAACAAAATCATATTCCTTTTTTTTAATGACAAGAAACGACGTGCCAACCACCGTGACATCAGACGATGTCGCCAAGGTCAAAGCCCGCTAGTCACTTGGCTCTTTTAGATGCGCGGAAACCCGACCTCTACCCGTCCGAAGGCACAACAGTGGAATAATCGGTAAAACTTTGCCTCCCATCCGAATCGAACCAGCGCCAACCGCCTGAAGACTCGACAACGGAATAATTGGTAAAATTTTGTCTCCCATCAAAGTTGAACCGGCGCCACCAATATTCGCTCTTCACCTGACCGCAGAAAATAATGGGGATAGTAGGAATTGAGGTTAGATCACAAGAAACACCAATTCTTCCCCCAACCACTTCACCACTACTCATTGACAGTAAATTACTATACTAATATATTGTTGGAATTTATAAAAGATATTTAAATCAATCAAATAAAAATAATAAGAAAAGCATTGGTATCTTGACTGATTCTAGCAGTTTTAAGTGCATTGTCTCTTTCGGTGTTTCTAACAAAACTCGGAGATGTGAAAGTGCATGTGTGTCCTATTTATGCCCATTAAATAATAGTGGCCGGCCATGAAACCGACTACACGCACCAAACTCGTACTTCTCTTTTTAGCCCTTCATATTGTTAGTGTGTGTATTTTTTTAGCACTTGAAAAACTCACCCCTAGTTGATAATTTGTACAAAAACATGTAACACAATGACACAAACAAGGGGATCGTAAACTGTCACATACCACGTCTAAAGAAAACAATAAATGTTAAATACGTTTAGTAAATGTGTAAATGAATTCAAAAGAAATAAATTATTATATATCAAAACACTGTAAAGTTACCCTAATTACAGTCAAATACACATTTGTAGTCTATACCACAAAAATTATTAAATTCGGTCAAAATAACTAACACCATGTGTAGTGGTTGTAAAATTTGGAGCCACTCCCTTTGACATTTTTTGACAAGTGTCATGTGGGTCCCATAAGGAGCTTGAAATAACAAGGGCGGGTGTAGTGATGTGAGTGTGTGTATATAAAAATATTAAATTTGAATTAAAAAAAGGATAATTGGTTGTTGTTGAAGGTGGTACTAGGTGGAAGGATTTGATAGGTGGATGAAGGCCTCTTCCCCTGTGAAATATTTCACGCCACAACCTTCTGACAAATTTAACGCCTCTTTAACAAGGAGGGGACGGTGTTGGGGCTTCAAATGAGGCGCTAACTTTAATAGGTTTAATTTAAACGAAGTGAAATAAATGCATGTCAATTAAAATAGAAAAGGAATTAACAAAAAACTTTAATGATTTTTTTTTAGTTATTGGCATATTTATTCGGTTATTCCAACTCTTTTCGAATATTCACATGTGCATAAACCATTCGAGTTATCATTCCCCAATCATTATACCTTCTTTGAGAAGATCTCGTCATTGGTGTATGATTTTTGAGTTGTTTTTCACCACTTCCATGCAACCTTTCACCACCACTTTCGATATCCATAAGAGGATTCAAAAGGGGATAACGGCGCAGCTTGTTGCCCGCTTACCTATCATTTAAATGTAACTTGTTTTGTCTTTATGGTTCATTAATAAAACTATTAATAGTTAAAAAAAAAATATATCCATAATGGAATGTGATTGTCTGATTGATGCCATGGACTTCTATGTCATCTATTTCCTCATCATTTTAGACCCGAATAACTTCGGTCCAAATCAAACGATAACATATGGATAGTTCTATTGTTTGACGGTTCGTTACAGATACATGTTCACCACCAAACAAACGGTAAGGCTGCGATATCAAAGCCCGATAGTCAGAGAGATACAAAATTCAACACTTTAGGGGTTAAGAAATCGTGTCTAAAAACACCAACCAATGTGCCAAATTGAGCTAGCAATGACAAATTAATTTAACTCAAGCAACAAACTACGTACATGAAATTAAAATACAATATATATTTTCCAATACTGAAAACAAAATATTGGAAATGGGCAAGGATTTCTTGTTTTAAGTAAAGAAGAACCACAATCATACAATCACTTAAACATTTTAGTTTCATTTTAATTTAGAGGATTAGAGGAATCATTGATGAAAGTGTTACTCATTTACGAAGATCAGCTGGATAACCTTCTACTGACAGAGTGGTGGGTGCTACTGTCTTATCTTATCCCTTATTCTTTTACCCTGATGGTCATTCAGTTCAGTCAAGTTTATATGCTTTCCAACGTGGGAGTAAAGGGAGTTGGTAGCATTCCCCCGGCTTTCCATTTCCAATAAGTCTGGGATAAACTAGAAGACTAACTCCTTCCCCTCCTAGGGCTTCAACAAGGTGTCTATTATGAGGCTTAGGAGAACGAAGCAGCCCCGGCTGTGAGTGAACTCCCCTCTACTTCCAGGCAATATGACTAAAACTAAAGTCTCTTCTCTTCTTCGGTTCTAGCTTACGTTTGAGTTTCCTCTGACTACAGGGTAATTTCTCAGCTGGAGCAGAAGTGGACGAACAACACCTCCTTTCCTTGCATTAGCGTCCGCTTTTCCACATCCACTTCAGGGAGAGAGCAAGTATAAATCATAGCTTTAGGCTTTCAAGCCTTTCTTCCTAGGACAGAAGCCTTTACTTTAACTTGAGCAGTTGTCTGGAACTGATGCTACACCTTAGGGCTGCAGTCCCTTCTTCTTAGCACGGATGTCCCTTTTCAATCCCCTGCTCCTACTATTGAAAAGTCCTGCCAATATCAGGGAAAGAATAGCCTCCGAGGGGCTTCCTTCTTTATCTAAGCGACTAATAGGCTTGGGTGGCCAGGGCACATATACATAAGTCTGTTATGAAACCGTAGCTATGAAATTTAAATCAAGAAACCAAGTGATAAAATAGTTAGGGATGTAAACGAACCAAAAGAACACGAATAAAGCTTTGATCGTATTTGTTTGTTTAGGATATTATGCGTTCACGAACAGTTCATGTACACTTGTCGAACGAGATTTTATGTCCGTGTTCGTTTGTTAAGAGGACACTTGTGTTTGTGTTCGTTTATGTCTATTTTTTTAATTTTGTTCATGAACGTACACTAACACAAACGAACATTAATGAACACAAACAAGTGTTCATGAACGAAAACAAACACAAACGGACATATATTAACTTTTGAATAATATCGAATTCACATACATTAACATTAGCTAGATCCACCCAAAATATAACTTAATTATCCAAACATACTTAGTACTTAACTATTACATAGTGAAAGAAAAATAGGAAGTCGTATGAAGGGTATCAAACAGACTCTAATTGAACTCATTTAAGCGGCATTGGAACCGTCTCATCAAACCTTACGATCCTAGTTTTTAGGTTTTTGCTTTTTTTATTTCTAGCTTGTAGTTTTTAAATTTTATGATATATCATTGTGTCTTCTATGTAGCATTGTGTCTTTTTTTAATTTTCATCATTGTGGCAATTTTGCGATTCATTGTGTCTTTTTTCTTCAGCATTGTGTTACATTTTGTGGCTCATTGTGTCATATTTCGTGATTTATTGTGTTTTTTGTATCCTTCACACCCTTCTCATTTTTTATAACACTGTGTAGAATAACTTGACCATAATATATTGGTAAACATAATAAAGTAGTGTCTCAAAAAACTAAGCTCGCATCGGAGGTGCATGACGGAGGGCATCGAGAGGTGAAAACATATAATGAGCGTGGATACTAAAAGTAGGTTTATTAATCCCATATATATTATTTACTTATTGATTTGGGTAAAATAAGTAAAAAAATAAAATAAAAGTTATTTTTGCCTTGGGTTCTCATGTCATGGTGCGTTACCTCCAACTTCCAATATCCAATATCGTGACAAAACCTTCACCACTAGCATCTCCTCCATTTTAGATACTCTCTCTCTCTACTTACACACACTCAAATCCTCACACAATAATCACTCAAATCATCTCCAATTATCTCTCTAATTCTAATCTTATTATATAAACACAAACCATCATCATCATCATTATCAGCTGTTGTTGTTGTGAATGCTAACTTAGTTTCATGGCTACTTCATCACCACCATCTTCCACTGCTTCTCTCTGTTTTCCCGCCACTTCTGCTGCCGTAACCACCCGTTCTTCGTTTCATCTTACTAATAATAATAATACGTTCTTACGCTGTCGCCGTAGCCGTCACCTGACTCGATTGAAGGTTCGAAAGTCCGTAATTCGCTCAGATTTGGACAGAGATGTTTCCGATATGAGAACTAATGGTAAATTAGGTTTAATTGTGATTTTTTTATATGTTTTAATTGTTATTCAGTTATTACTTATTTGATTATCTGATAGCATATGTTTATATATGTTTTAATGTGATTTTGTGTTAAGTTTGATTATGTGAGGATCAGTTTGTTACTTATGGCTATTTTTATTTGCTTACTTTTTCATCAGGTTTCACAATTATCTTCTATTTGACAAACTTAATATTTCAGTTGTGATAATAATAATAGTGATTAGATATATAGCTAGTTATATTGTATAAACTAGTTTCAATTCTGCTTCAGTTTACGCGTTGGTTTTGAATTTTGAGTAACTACGGGATTAGAATTTTGGTAGTGCCTAATGCATAGGTGTTGACTACTTGACTGTTAAGTTGCTGTGGTAGTGTGATGTTAGATTTATTAGTTTATATCATCTTTATTTTAGTAGCATGACATGGTACTGAGTACAGATTTGGTTGTTGTGTTACTGAATAATCAGCTCCGAAAGGATTATTTCCACCGGAACCTGAACATTATCGTGGACCCAAATTGAAAGTGGCTATCATAGGTGCTGGCCTTGCTGGCATGTCAACCGCGGTGGAGCTTTTAGATCAAGGGCATGAGGTATTTAAGAAGTTTATTATTTTCCTTTTTTTTTCATTGCTAATATTTCGTCTTAACTACTTTGCTTTTAACAATTTGATTGAAAAGAAATATAAAAATATGTTGTTTAAAGCGTCGGTTAATGTGTGCCTTATATACTTCTCGTTACGGTAGATTAAGAGGGTGTTTGGGATCGCGTTTTGAATCTGATTTTTAGATTATTGAAAACGCAGATAATAAGTTTTTAGTGTTGGGATTGCGTTTTGAAAACGCAGATAATCAGTTTTTTAGGCTACCAAAACGCAATAATCTATAAGCAACTCCACTCCTGCTTTTCCAAAATGCATAATCGGTTTTGAATAATCAATCCCAAACACCCCCTAAATTGTTTAATTATGCTTTACCAAGTGTGCGCACATGACTTCACTTCAAATTGTCACCACACTTGAACTTTTCTAATTCTGCAGGTGGATATATACGAGTCAAGGACCTTTATTGGTGGAAAAGTCGGTTCATTTGTTGATAAAAAAGGAAACCACATTGAAATGGGACTCCATGTTTTCTTTGGTTGTTACAATAATCTTTTCCGTCTTCTGAAAAAGGTGAAATTCCTTTGCAGATTCTGAAATAAATATAACAAACTCACAGTTGATATGAAATTGTCGATCTGTAAGGATCTTTGATGAGTTTCATGGGATTTGTAATCTAGGTTGGTGCTGAGAAGAACCTTCTTGTCAAGGATCACACTCACACTTTTGTAAACAAAGGAGGAGAAATTGGCGGTAATTTTAAGTTTAGTTTAGAAATTCTTTACTAATTAATATACGGTTTGGTGTAAAGAACATGTTTATGTTAGATAATATATTCTTAATTTTTATGTACTCACTGCAGAACTTGATTTTCGCTTTCCTGTTGGAGCACCATTACATGGGATTAATGCATTTTTAACTACAAATCAGCTTAAGGTAACATCATAGTCATGGATGCAGTTTTTCTGTAATGATAGAATCATATGTATCCATTCATTAATCTGTTAAAATTATCGTGTCATGATATGCAGACATATGATAAAGCCAGAAATGCTGTTGCCCTTGCTCTAAGTCCAGTTGTGAGGGCACTTGTTGACCCAGATGGAGCAATGACACAAATACGGAACCTGGATAATGTAAGAACCATGGTCAAAGATTAATATTTTATTATTATACTTTTCTTTTATGTGCAAGTTTTTGATAGGGATGATAAATTTATATAGCTACAATGCCTGTTACATGTCTTTGACTTTTTCAACAGATTAGCTTCTCTGAATGGTTTATGTCTAAAGGGGGAACGCGTACAAGTATTCAGAGAATGTGGGATCCTGTTGCTTATGCTCTTGGATTTATTGACTGTGATAATATCAGTGCGCGGTGTATGCTCACCATTTTTTCATTGTTTGCCACTAAGACAGAGGCCTCATTGTTACGTATGCTTAAGGGTTCTCCTGATGTCTACTTAAGTGGCCCTATCAGAGATTATATTATAGAAAAAGGCGGAAGGTATGATTCAACTTACTTAGTTTAATCACGAATAACAATATGAAATAACTTGTATATGGACAATGAAGACATTATATCAATTATCAAGTTAAACCTTGAAACTGATGTGGAAAGGGTTACAAGGAATTTGTGTGGTTCGTGTAAGTAGATGTAGATCCAAGAAAATATTTGTGCGGTTGTAAGATCTTGTTTTTTATATAACTCCTCAGATATAAATTATTAGGAAAGTATTTTGCTAGTACAAATGTGCTCCCTACATAATAATTAAGTAGGTCATATTGTCTTAAGAAGGATAGAGTAAATATGTATTGAAAAGAAACATTTTACAAAATACTCAACTAAGGATGCAATGGAGCTTGGCAGGAAGCCTAATGACTAACAAATAGTGGTAGAACTTAGGACGTGAATTCAGAAAATAGGGTTGTTACAGTTTCTTATATCCATAAACATGGCTGTCTTATAGACTTTATGTGTTCTGGGTGTTCCCTCACTAGAAGCACTTTGTCGGGCCATTACATATTAATATGAAATGAGAGCTCGTGTTTTTTAGTTTTCCATTGGTTCTGGCTACTAGTAGAAAGAAATTAAAGTGCAATTATGTTGTTTTGGAGCAATTTATTGCAACTTATAACATTGTTATGCTAGTTCAGGTTCCATCTCAGATGGGGGTGCCGGGAGATTCTTTATGAGAAATCAGCTAATGGAGACACATATGTTACAGGGCTTGCTATGTCTAAGGTACAGTCGTTATCTTCTATATTTGTGAATTAGTTGTTTATTTGAAATGTTTTTAAGATACTTTTTTAATAATAGATGCTTAGGGATGTTTGGTTACAGACATTATAGTACCATCAAACGCGTATAGAACACCAAAATTTATTTTAGTCACTGGCAGATTTAATTATTAACTAGTTTCTACAATTTGGCACAACATTGTTGGCTCAATAGTTGGTGTGTGACAGGTCTGGCACCAGTGCACCACTAGCTTATATTAAAAATGATAAAATCCACCAGTGAATGAAACACATCAACATAGGATCAATAAAATAATAAAAGTGACTTCAATTCCACTATGAAACACTGTTTTTAGTCTTAGAGATACTAAGTGCAATTCATTTAGTATTATTTGTTTAAGTTTTCATTCCATGGAACCATTTGAGATTTAATTGAGTTACTATCCCTGTAATGTGTTTCAACTTTCATGTAATAATATGTTTTGATCCTTAAATGAGCTGGAAACCTTCTGCTGGCGGAGCTTTTTTATGTATCAAGTGCAGCCCCCCCCCCCCCCCCCCCCCCCCTCTCCACACACACACACACACACACAAGCTTTTTCGTTCAAGATCGCCAATGAATTTGCAGCGTAAACCTGGAAAAAAGTTTATTACATAAACCATACAACTTTGCTCCCAAGTTTTATATTCTTGGAGCGTTAAAGATATAGGTACAAGTATATATGCACACACACATGTATGTGTGTGCACGCGCGCGCGCACGTGTGTGTAAACACTGTTGGTAGCTTAAAAGTTTACATAATGCTCAATAAGTTCCATTATTCTGATTGATTATTGAGCTTTTCCAGGCTACTCAAAAGAAAATTGTGAAGGCAGATGCATATATAGCAGGTTTGTGCATATATATTACCCTTCAACACCCCAACCCCTCCCCCACCCAAAAATATGTGTGTATATATATTCTCCAAATACAAGTAATTAACAGAATCCATTAAATGGCAGCATGTGATGTCCCTGGTATCAAGAGACTTTTGCCTTCTAATTGGAGGGAATGGGAATTCTTTGATAATATCTACAAATTAGTTGGTGTTCCAGTTGTGACTGTGCAACTTCGATACAATGGCTGGGTAACGGAATTGCAGGATCTAGAACGATCTAGGTGAGCTTATGTGTCCAAATCTGATTCGCCGCGGGACATATCTGCTTCTATCTTTCATGGATTTTTTAGATAATTTTTCTGAGTTAACTTCTGAATTATTCATTTTTAGGCAATTGAGGCAAGCTGCAGGGTTGGATAATCTCCTTTATACCCCAGATGCAGACTTTTCCTGTTTTGCTGACCTGGCACTGGCTTCACCAGAAGATTATTATATTGAGGGACAAGGCTCATTGCTCCAGTAGGGACTTAATATATATACACAGTATTTTTTAATTGTTTGGCAGTTGCATTAGTACCTCATGGAGTACTTTTCTTATCATTCAGATGTGTGCTGACTCCAGGAGACCCATACATGCCTTTACCAAATGAAGAAATTATAAGCCGGGTTTCTAAACAGGTTGCGTAAATGTCTTTGGGACTTTCTGTTTTTAAGACTCTGCTTGCATGTTTATATTTACTTATTAAATTGGTTTTTACCCATTGGACTAGGTTTTGGCTTTATTCCCGTCTTCCCAAGGTCTTGAAGTTACTTGGTCATCAGTGGTCAAAATTGGTCAATCTTTGTACCGAGAGGGACCCGGTAAAGATCCATTTAGACCTGATCAGAAGACACCAGTGAAGAACTTTTTCCTGGCGGGTTCATATACAAAACAGGTCTCACCAATTTCATGATGTTTAAATGTTTTCATGCTGTCACTTATGAATGAGTCGGTCCGGATTGTTTTTTATTGCTAACCGGTCAAACCGGTAAAATGAAAAGGAAGTGGAAAGAATTTAGCCCAATATGTATTATCAACCTAATTCAACCCGACCCGTTTTGACACACAAAAAGTATCGTTTTGATCCTGATCCGTGGAGGATTATTAACATATATTTTTTTTATCCATACAGGATTACATAGATAGCATGGAAGGAGCCACTTTGTCAGGCAGACAAGCTTCTGCATTTGTATGTGATGCAGGTGAAGAACTTGCAGCTTTAAGGAAGCAACTTGCTGCCATTCAATCCATAGACAACATTGGAGTTGATGAGCTGAGTCTTGTTTGACAAGATGCCAGTTAATGGTATATCTGTAAGAAAATACATTATTAATTTGTCATTTAAAATAGAAAAATATGGATTCCTTCTTCCCTGCTATCCCAATTCCGTCTCACTATACTCTCTCTCATACCAGTATACCACCAATTATATATGTACACACACATGCGCACGCGCTAGATATATGGTTCATCCGACTTCCATTGAGGGTGATCCCCAAGAACCCAACCTCCGATACCACTTGACAACAGAATGTCCCCTCCACAGTATAGCAAATTGCCAACTTTATATAGGCGTAATGGAAATAAATAATCCCAACTATCAACTACTGGCCAATAACAGCCCCAACTATGAAAATAACCACTAGCGGTCCCAACTTTCGACATATTGGCCACCAGTGGTCCCAGTTAGTCTGATCACTAACGCTGTTACTGGGTTGCTGATGTGGCGTCCTACGTGTCATAGCTTAACACACATGTCCGATGACGTGGGTTGCTGATGTGATGCCACATCAGAATGCAACTAATGACGTTAGTGATCAGACTAACTAACTGGTACCATTGGTGGCCGATATGTCGGAAGTTAGGACCGCTACTGGTTATTTTCGTAGTTGGGACTGTTATTGGTCAATAGTCAATAGTTGGGATTATTTATTTCCATTACTCCCTTTATATACAACTCATTATATGAAACTCATTTGTACCGACCAATGGCTGTAGTGTTTGTAAACGGTACCCTTATCAATGGCTTGAGTATAAAATGGGAAGTAAACTTACTAGGAGAGAGGGTTGTGTCCTTGCATTTCTCAGTGGCTTTATCTCTCCCTTATTTCATGAAATAGTAATCCATCGTACATAAAATATATACTAAGCATACATACACTTGTAGTAATTTACATCAATGATGGTCACTACTGACTTGATCATTGGATGGTTCTTGAGGCTTCGGCCTTGGAACGCCTAGCAATTCGCTTTGATGTTGACATATAGAAGTTGGGTTCAGGGAAACGAGAACAATTTCATCCATCTCACACTCTTACTGAGATCCAAGTCCAACTACTGTGTTTTGGTAGCAACAATGTTATGAAAGAAGTTTCATTTTACGCATTCTTGAGAGTTAGCTTTAGATATCGAAGTATACATGCCAACTCTCTTTGCATGGTTGATAATTTTATTAGCAAATGAGCACTCTTTAACAAACAAGTCGCCCTCCATGCTTTGGAATCTGATGAGGCTATTGCATTGCATGCTGGACAATACAACCACGTGCATCTGAGTGCCTATGTAGTTGTTCGGTGAATGAAGGCTATTGGGTGTCACTGTAGACATACTATTGAATAAATGTTTTTAAGCTTTTAACTATTTAAGCTAATGAGCTTTCCAAAAGTTTATATTTCCCGTTGGGCCTACCTACGTCATCAGCCCCCCAAGTCAGAGATATTTGTGACACGGTGATGAATACTTCTGACTTTGTATGTTTCAATGCTTCAAGGCTTGTGTGCTTAAAAGTTTAGCCTCTGTTTTTCATCGATAAAATGCATAAATTTCTCTAAATATATTAAATCATAAAATTAATTCAAATTGAGTGTCAGTCGAGTAACATAATCACATACTTAAAAGGTCGGAAAAAAAATAATAATTATATAATTTATTATATTTTCATCATGTTTTATACATCAACACGTTATAAAATATAAAAACACCACCAAAGAAATATTAATATATCACAGATCCTACACAATTCAAATGACATGTTTTTAACCAGTTTTGGGGGGCCATTTAAGTACTTAACACATCACCCATGTGGTTTCTCATCATCATAATAACAAAATAAATAAATTATATAAGAATACATTTAGTAAAGTCGGCTGTGAGGGCGAGTACTGTAGAGCATTTTTCTGGGCGGTTTGAACGTTTTGGGCGGTTTACACTTTGTTTTGGCGGTTTTCTGTTTCTGGGCGAGTCCTCAACTTGGCGTTTTGGGCCTTTTCCTTTTTCTGGGCGTTTCATCACTTAGTTTCGGTTGTTTGTTTTTTTGGGCCGCTTTGTTTTTTTGGCTGTTTAATTAACTTAAAGGTTGTAATTGTATTTGTATATCGTTGTCTTTATAGGTTATCTGCTTATAAAACAGGCTGGATAAAGGTGTAAGTGAAGCAGTGTAGTTACTCTTTTACAATGATGGTATGTTCGTATGTCACGCATATAGCAAAGTCTTGCAAACACCAGGTCGTCGCCGCAACGCGCGACACACGTAAAATACTAGTTAATAATAAATAGCAAGGTGTTTGTTTATATGTGGAAAATAATGCCGTTGCGTGGTGCAATTTGGTCCCGTGTATAGTTCTTGAGTCAATAGAACACAAGTCATTTTCTATTGGATGCACATTTTGCCTAAATGTTTTAGAGATACCAACATTTTTTATTAAAACTATTTATATTTTAGCAATAACATGCTTACAGCTTAGCTTACCGTATGATAAATTTGGATAAACATTAGTTAGAGATTCATTGGGCGTGGTTTGAACAAAATCAGCTCGAACTAGTTTCAAGGCGAGCCGAGGTACCTCATCTACTTAAAAAATGGTTATTGGATTTTAGTTATCCCAACTTCCATCTATTGGCCGGGATTAATCCCAACTAAGGAAATGTTTAGAGACAGTCCTACTTTGAACGTATTTTCCTCTAATGATCACAAAGTAACTAAATGTTAACACTATATTAAAATATAACATGCTTATGCTTATGTGGCAAAAACATAAAAAAAAAATGAATTGGACGTATAGTGATCTATAACAAAGTAGTCTATTAAGGCCTCAGATGTTAGGTTTGGAATCGTTGAAGTCAAATAATCACAAATATATTCTTAAGGTTGATTTAACCAGTTAGTCCATATGTGTGTTTTTTCATTTTATTTTAACAAAGTTAGTGATCTGTGATTGTTTTTAGTTAATTCAAGTCGAAGAGAACCTCTTAGTTACGATGTCCATTCATGTCGAGCTTGGTTCGACTGGCACTGACATGTAGCAAACCAAGCTCATCGACATTTTGTTCTTGTTCTTTTTCCTAATATTTAAAGTATTCGTATTAGAAATCTTCTCTCTCCACGCCGGGCCAGGTCACAGACCACACACCACAACTCTCATAGAAATAGTCGGTTGGTGGTCCTTACCCACAGACTTCTTGTTTGGAAATGAGGGTCGGTCTTCATCAGCGCTAGATCACCACACGGACATCCGTGGGGCTTACGTTGCAGAAGCTCTTACTAGACAGTATTTGATCCGGGGGTATCAAAGTGTATATTGCAACCAATAGGCTTAACATATTAATAGTATATTGTAGCAAGCAAATTGATCAAAACACCATCCTAATCCTTTAACCAGCATACCAACTAAAACCCGAAAAACAGCTAAACAATATATTAAAATTCACCCACACACACCAGCAACAGTTGAAATCAACAAAAACAACAAAAAGAAAACTAGAATCTCACTGATTATGCACTTGTTTTCTCAACAAGCTTCTCAATAAGATCTGCAGCATCTTGAACCGTGGCAATGCTCTGGGCACTCTCTTCTTCCACAGTGATACCGAACTCTTCTTCAAGCCCCATCACAATCTCAACCTGCAAACATAAATGAAGACAGAAATGAACACCACAAAACAAAATTCAAAATGGAGAGAAATTCTCCAAAAAAAAGAAACAGAATTATAATAAGTTCACAATATAATTAGGTGTTTTTTTTGTTTATAAGTTTGGAGTACCGTGTCAAGTGAATCAGCTCCGAGTGCAGCAAATTTGGATTCACCAGTAACTGGTGTATCATCTTTTATAGCCAGTTGTTTTCTCACAATGCCGCAAACCTTGTCTACCGTCTCTGGTTTGGCCTGTAAAACATGGGTGGTATGAGTTCCTTGTTTAAGAGAAGAAACCTAAATAAGTATGCATTGGCATTATAGGGCATTATTAGTATACTTGGGTTTAGTTTTATCTCAAACAGGTTAAATAAAAAAACGTTAAGAGTATCCTGGTCAAATAAGTTGAAAGTCGCCAAAAACTCTTTTTAATGCATACCACCTCCTAAACCATTTATTCAAAGATTTTGGGTTATTGTTGAGATAATATTGTAGTGTAGCCATAATTAACGCATTGACTATTAGTAGAATGGCCAAAGGCATATTTGCAGGTCTACCAGCTGTTTTCGCCCGAACAAAAAAGGCACATTTTAACCCAAATACATTTTGAAGTGTTGCCCAACTGGCCTGACCGGGCCATTTCGATCCTGATCTGTTTGAGAAACAGAAATAGAGATGCAAGAGACAATAAAGACAAAGGTACATTACTTAATTACATGCATATTCATATGCATGCCACCATAGAATTGCAAAAAAACTAAGAACCACTTACAGCACATGAAATTTGAAGGCGGCGGAATGACAATGGGAGGTTGGTTCTTCCTGAATTGGAAAAAGAAACCATCTTCATACCAGAGATCCTTGTTGGTGCCTGAATAAAATTATTTCAAAACAGAAGTATAAGCATGTATATATTTTAACTAGTAGCACTAAGTTTTACTTTATAGCTTATATAATATAAGGCGTAAAGCTGAGGTTGATAACACCATACACAGAATTTCACAGTGGGGAATAAACAAAACATATAAATGATACATGATTTAAATAAAAGCCTTGACTAATAATTAAATCCCAAAAGTAGTTAAGTACCCAATTAATAAAAAAATTTAAAAATTATGTGTACAATTGTGGTTTAATACTTGGTAGCTACTAGTTAAACTCTGTTTGGTCAACTTAAATCATAAATCTTTGATTCTTTAAGTTTGAGTCAAACCTTGTCTAATACTTGCAGGGACATAAACGAGCCGAGCCGAGCCGAGTCAAGCCAGGGTGGACTCGAGCTCAAAATTAAATGAGACAACTCGGCTCGGCTCGAGCTCAGTTACAAAATGAGCTGGCTAGCTCAGGTCGTTTCAAATCCAGTTTTTTGACTAGTTTTGTTGAGCGAGCTACGAGCCGAACTGCAAGTCGCGAGCTTGTTGGACAGCCCTAAATACTTAAAAGTGAAAACCTACAGCCATTTTTAACACACTAGCAGGTATACCGGCGCTACGTGGTGGGATAACAATTTTTTTACGTCGCAGCTGGTTGTTTTTGAAAATCTAAACATAGAGAAAACGCACTTAACAACGATATATTGTGAACAAAATAACATTTCAACAGTCAATTCAATTGTATAGTAATTTAGCGCTATAAACTACGATCGAACAGCTAGAAGCAAGTGGAACGTAATTAAATCAAATATAATCACGAACATAGAACAAGGATCAATGAACAAACAAAACACATGTTATTGCAGATCACAAAAAAAAAATAAAAGATACCAGGCATTGGCGTGAAAAAAGGGCTGTGGACGATGATGATACGGTGAAGGAGGCCATTAATGGATCTGATCTGAACTGATCTGATTAATATTAATAATAAGAAGAAGAAGATTTGGAGAAGAATTAAACGGCGGAGAGGACGATGAGAGTGTGTTAGGTATTTATAGGTGAAATATTAGGTTCGTTTTTGGCATCGAGATATCCGCCGCTCAGGGATTACTGATCGATGTCACTATTAAACTATGGGCGATATTAACTTACTTTTTCACCCACTTCCCTTTTTTTACTATAAAATTAACTAGGTATATTAATACACGCGCGCTGCGCGTTTTTCAGATTGGGTTTTAAAAGGCGGTATTTATATATTATCTTATAAAACATGTTAGAAGTTAACGGGGAATAATAAGTAAGTCAGTTTCCTAGCAACAATAAAAAATTAACGGAGAACAATAACTCTTTTAGTTACTATTCAAACATTGGTTAGAAGGTAAGGGGAACCTGAAACTCAGTTAGTTAATGATGGGTAGAAATTCATTGGGAATATTAACTATGTTTGTTAGTATTAGAAAATTCGGTTAAAAATGATCGGAGGTAAACATCCCAGTTAGTAATTCTGTTTGTTACTATTAGGAATCAATAACCTGGTTATATAAAGACGATTAAAAAATATTGGAGTTAAATAACGGGGAACAATAACTAATTTAGTTAACGATAGATAGAAGTCAACGGAGACCGTTTACTCACGCTCGTTATAGCTTCTGATACTAAGAAGATATTCTATTGTTGTTACCACTAAGTTTCCAACAATAGCTAAAATCAGAATTTTATTTTGTAATTTTTTTAAAGGGTTAATTCAGTGGAGATCCTTGTCCCAAGTTCGAATCTCTACCCACACACCGGTGTCCTCCTTGCCTAAGCTCAAACCGTCACGGGAAATTTTTTTGTGGTGTGCATGAATCGAACATGTGACCTACCCCGAGGATGAGAACCCCTAAGGAAAAACCCACCCAACCTCAAACAATTTATTTTGTATTTAACAGTTCTTAATTTATTCCAAAATAAAAAAATAAAAATACGTGTAACTTTTGATATGTATATTATGATACCGTTTACAAATTATTAGATTAGGAAAAAAAATCCGGAATTTAAAGTTGTAGTATCTTATAAATTTAATTGGCTACAGGTAATTACAATTTACAAATAATTTTCTTTTAGGAAATATTTTAAAATTCATTAATAAGTAAAGAAAATGCTAATTACAAATTTATATTTTCTACGTACTTACATACTTGTTAACTACAATACCTCTTAACTACATAATCTTTGGAAGTCGTTTATTTTTTATTGCAAAGAATAGAAAATGGCCGATCGCTGATGCCAATTGCCAAGTTCACAAATAATAATGTAAGCTAACTATTCTACATACACATTGTCAGCCCACAAACTGAGGCCCAACACCCCAACGTTGTTTTTTTAATGTCTTGATAAATACTTATTTTTGAAACAAATTACTTCTCGGGATATTACTTTATTCAAAACAGATTGCAAGACACGTGGTGGAGAGTGGATTAAGAAAACGTTGCAGACAAAAAACCATCAGACAAAACCACCCTCCTTTTTTCTCTTTACAAAAAACCATCTACTGATCTACACCACCAACCCCCACACCATCAGCATGCTGACGCAACAATACCACCGGTATATGACCGCTTACCACCACTTGCACCACATAACGGCACTGTCACCTATATGCTCTCTCTCTCTCTCTCTCTCTCTACCAATCAATCAAAGCCACCGCTAACACCCACCACAACGTCACGTCGACCACAACCCTGACCAGCTACGACACCATCGCACCCCTGTCTATCTCTATCGCCTAAACTTTATGGAAAAGCAGATCTGGGCGGATCTGTGACGGATGCATGTGCTTTTTTCGAGTGGCGGCTAGCGTTTGATGGTTGCAGGCATTCATGTCTGGCTTCCACCTTTTTCTTCTCTTTATATCTCTGTTAACAGGGTGACGATTCGGTGTTACGGTTGTGATGGGGTTCCGTGTTGATGGTGACGGTTACGGTGGTAAATGGGTAAAGTGATGGTGGGACAACGCTGGTTAAAAGGGGGAAAAAGGGAAAAGTAGTTCTGGCCAATGATTGTACGGCACGTGGTGGCGCAAGTTAGCCGGCAACCGCTATTCAAATGAGCGGAACTGTGGTCGTCGTCCTGGAGTTGCTACCGTTTTCTCTATGTTGAACCGCTAACATCTTCCGCCGTGCAGGTGAAACTCTGGTAAGGAAAAGAAAGGTGGGTTTGAGTTAACAGCACGTGTCTGTTGGGTTTGAGAGCTGTGGTGGTATGGTCGCTGGAGGAGCGGCGACGATGGAGGAGATATATTATGGTTCGTAAGAGAGGAGTAGGGGAAATGTTTGTAAGGAGGATAAGGGGGAAAAGGGGTTGGTCAGCGGTAAGTTAGGGAAGGTCGGTGGCGGCGTGGAGGAAACTGGAAAGAAGAAAACTTTGGTGGTGTGTAGATGGGAAGTATTATAAAGAAAAAAACGTCGGTGGTGCGAAGATAAAGTTGGGAAATGAACTATTCCCAAGACCTTACCGTTTAATATATATAGAATGTTTGGGAAGCCGGGGTGCAACAAAAAAATGGTACGGGTACCCTACTACTCTTATAGGTTTACTGTCACTGGTGATTTGGGTAGTGGGTTTCAGGTAGTCTCGGGTACCATTCTCGTGTCTACTTCACGTGTGCAGAGAAGAGAGAAAGACATGCAGAGGAAAGAGGGTACCCAGATGATTCACGGGTGGTGGTCCCTTCGGCAGGAGGGGTTCATGAGTGATGGTGTGCGGGTACTCCAAGTAGCAGGTTACGATTGATGCGATGGAGGGATACTAGAATGCTCCATGGGTACCCCATCCCACCCTTATATACATGTGTATAACATAGCCAATACACTTAGACACCCAATATCACAATTAAGAGGATTTAGAGCATCAAATCCACGAGAGACAATGACAACAAATATCGTATATGTATGAGATGATTCCCTTGTTTCTAGTCAACGAGATTTGTCCGGTTTGTCGTAAGGCTCGCTTTGACAAATTTAGGGAGCATGCAGTCCACTGAAAGAGCTGTCAGGATTCAAGTACCGACATGATCTGGTTCGTGATGGCTTATGGGATGTTCTCAGATAGTGGGTATATCTGCAAAAAAGGAGGCCCTAGTGAACTTTATGACAAACACGATGCAGGAAGATCTACTTTGCGCCCAACTGACATTCTTGTGTTCAGCTGGGCGGGTGGGAAACACGCTTGTGTGGACCTCACCGGCGTATCGCCCTTGTCGGCCTTAGAGACAGTGAGTTTGTGGCAGATCAGGCAATGCTGCATGAAGAATCGAAGAAAATTAAGAAGCATGATAAAGCTTGAGCGGATAATCAATACGCCTTCGTTCCTTTTGCCTTTGATATTTTTGGCTCTTTGCCCCGGAAGCTAGTATATTCTTAGACAAAAGTGTAGAGGGTCGTGCACAGGAATATCACGACCCCTATGGACTAGTGTTTTGTTTTCAGAAAGAGCTTTTTATTTAGAAGAGAGTCGCAACGCAACTTGTTGCCCGTTAAAGCCATCCTGCTGTAACTTTACCTTTTTATTTTGGAATTATTATTATTATACTTGATTATTTTCGTATTGTCTTTATATATGATAGTTTGTATAGCATTTACATTATTATGTATTTTATAAACTTCACTATTTTTTTAATTCATTAAAATTATCATTTTGGACTGATCTAGCAATTTGGAACAAACCTCAGGGACGAATTTGCAATTAAGAAATAGGAAATGACCAAAATGCCCCTGATTTATCGTTAGTATTTAACAGAGTTTGCAAATTGGACGGATTTAGCACTAAATTTCAAACCTTAGTGGCTCAAGTGTCAAAAATTCTTATTTTGGATGGATCTAGCAATATTGATCAAACCTCAAGGACGAATTTGGCCATTTACTCCTCTTTAATTACTACCTTTCAACTTTTCTAAAGTGACAATTTACCCCTCAAATTTTTGATTTAACAAAAAGCGACTTTCTACCTTTACAGAAACGACCCATTTCTTTTCAAACTTGACAAAAAGGCACCTTACTTTCTAACTTCTTTTTAACAATCAAACTTTTGAAATGGAACCCATTATACCCCCAAACTTCTTTATAATGTCAAAAGTAACCCTGTAACTTTGTAAATGTCAAAGTTGATCCAATCAAATTTCTAAAGTTTTGATCTTATCGTAAAACTAATTTCTTACGTTTTTATTTTTATGGGATGTGTCGGTATTAATCGAGTAAATTTTGCTTGAGAACGAGTCGGGTCAAATATAATACGTTTTGATTCAACGATTAAATTCGAGTTGGTCTATGTTTTGATGTAAATTGTCGATAATAGCAATCTATACGTAATCATGTCGCACAAGACTGCCTAGAGCTTTAAACATGAACAGAACTTGAGGCTGATCTATTTTTAACTAAACCAGCCAAACTCATGCTAGGCTCGTTTGCACCAGTATTGAGAGATTAGGGGCTATGTTGTATTGATTAAAAGTGTCATGTGTTGATTATCATAACAGTAATCAAGCTTTAGTGGGGAATCAAATTGTTTTGGATTTCAACCTGACCCAATGTGATTTCGCAGATTTGACCGATATACATCAACATATGACTTTTATAATGATTATATATGAACTACATTTTATGTGACAAATTACAACAACGTGCAATGTATGAAAACTAATTAGTAATTACAGCCAAACCTCGGTTTTTATTCGAGTCATATGTTGGTTTTGCCCGAAAATGATGCGTCTTAAGCCTCCTGTGGCTTGGTAAAACTGAAAAAACGACTTATCTGATACAAAACATTAAAACAATGTCAAATTAAATAAATTTAGAAAATTGCCAAAAATAATATAAAATTAGAAAGCTAAGGAAACCCATGTGTTTCATGACATCCACGATTCAAGTGTTTTGCAGTTTAAACTGAAGCATATATTTTATCTATATGTGATAGTTCCGACTTGTATACTTATAAATAGATTCGGGTTATGTTTAATGTGAAAATGTCCAATAAAAAAATTGCTAGGTTGAACGGGTTGAAAGTAGCCCAAAATCTGCTTTGATCCATACATTCAACCATTTAGATTAGATTATTGTATGATTTAAGTTTCTTTTCTTTTTCGTAATCATAATCATAATAAGCAAATATTTTTTATTGGAAAAGGTCAACTTAAAAAATTGCTAAAAAAGAAGCGGGTCAATTGATCGAATGGATTGAAACTTGAAAGTAGGCCAAAATTTATTTTTGATCCATACAACTTTGTAAAAAAATATATTCAACTATTTAGATTATTGTTTGAATATATATATTTTTTTTTGTAATCATAATTAGCACATAACTCTTTAGAAGAACTGGCAATAAGTGTGTGCAGGTCAAACCTATTTGTTGGGGCGGCTCAGCAAAAATCTGTTGGAAAGAAGGTGTTTCGCAGTAAATCTTGTACAATTTAAGGAGAAGTGGGAACTCGGTCTGCACCAACCAATGAAGAAATTTATAAACACGAAAAAATATGATCGTGGAAAATTAGTAGAGAATACCATGTCAAGCTTGAACAGGTTGATTGCATTATAAAGTTGTGGTGCAAGAAACAAGTCTGCCTGAAAGTAACCATATGATGAACATAATTACATAAAACTTAAAAGAATACTACAACTTAACAATGAGATTTAAACATTAATGATTCATTCATGTGCATAGTTATATAGATTAAACATCATAAAATATGCAGCATATATTATATATAGATTAGATTATGGTGGCCAAGAATATATATACCAGGTAAATTTCATCTCCGGTGGCATATTTCCCAGCATGATTCACTAATAGCTTCTCGAGAGCTGCACAGGTGATCACATAATTAGGAATTTAGTATCATTATGAACTTAATTACAATCATTACTGAACTTCAGACATCATACTTGAGCCACATAAACATTAATTTTAGCCACAAGTTCTGCAATGATACTTAGGCCTAGGGGTGTTCACTGTCCGATTTGGCTGGTTTTGACAAACTTTCACTATGGTTTCCGAAAATGACAAACCAAAGTGGCCGGCTTTGGTGGGTCGGCTATATCGGCTGGTTTTACCGGTTTGGCGGTTAAAAGGTTTGGTTTTGGCGGTTAAAAGGTTTGGTTTTGGCAATTTGAACGGAATTTATATAATTGTATCAATTATTTTCAAAAAATTTAAAATGATAGAAGATGGTTCATGAATCATGATTATGATACATAACTACATATTCCAAAAAGGAAAAGAATATACACATAAATAATATAGGTTAATCCGTTGGTTCTGTTTACACGGCCGGTTCCAAGTTTAAAACCGGATCAAACCATTAAACCGCCAAACCACAAAAACCAAACCATTTGGATCTCAAACCGGCCAACTTGCTCCGGTTTGAGTAGTGCAGGTGGTTTCTGACGATTTTTTAACACCCCTACCTCGGCCACATAGTAAATTTTTTCTATACTTGTTTTCACACTTTCTCCCTAACAGGTTTCTTCAAGCTCTATTTTAATTTCAACCCCTCAAGAAAGTTTAAATCCTTCTATTTTTGCGTTTTGCCACTAGGACTTATTTTACTTCATTTTCCATCATCAAGAAATTAATGGGATAGAGAATCTTGAGTGCAATGAAAAGACAATTATATCAAACTTGCCCTGAAGATGGAACTGCCTAGAAAATTGAAAGCAAGTTGAGTTTCAGTAACACGTAGGCAGAAATGTGTTGCGTGTTTGGAATAATAACAAATTCATCCCAGAAACTAGAAGCCCAAAAGTACGACTCAACAATTAAGAATATTAGCCAATGATGTTGTAGCCTAGTGGTTGCAATGGAGGTGGGAAGGTTTACCCACTTTGTGGGGTTCCTGCCCTGGGAGGTCACAGGTTCGAATCCCACTCAGAGTAGGGTTATTCTGAAATGAGGGGCTGGACCTTGGGGGGGGGGGGGGGGGGGGGGGTCCGGGGACCGGACCTGAAGGGTGCGGGGCTTCGTTATGGGTGTGTACCGTTGGCCGTTCAAAAAAAAACAATTAAGAATATTAAAGATTATAGCTATCAAAATCTTAGCGATGATTATGCGACATTGTCATATGATACAACTTAAAACTAGTTTACATGTGTGCAAAAAGTGGATGTCTTGTAATTCTTAATATAGATTTAGAATGATCCAGCCCTTGCACAATCAGCATAAGAACAAAATATGGATCCATTGAAATAATCCTTACCTACAAATCCTTTCCTGATATGATATAGAGCCCACGGAAGCTGCTCATCAGGACTAATGATTTCCCCGATATAATTCTGTTACATTAATTTATGCATGGTTAAAAGTATTAAAAGTGGAATATGAAAAAGATAATAGCCTGCCATATACAGAAATCAAAAGTTTCTTCTCACAACTAAATTCGTATTCTGAAGAGGCTGAATGCTAGAAGAAACAATACTTGCAGCCTAGGACAAACAAGTTGTTAGTGATTTAGAACAAATATTTCCATGGTCATTTGAGTAAACAAAATTCAACCCATTTAAAATTGCCTGGTAATTTATCGATTTTTTCATTATATCTTGAGGCAACAAAGCATGTTGAGGGTATTTCTCTTCCAGATACTGCAAATAACAAGGATCATAGAAGAATAGTAACTAGCAACTTTGGTACCATCAGCCGTACATTATATATGAAATCATGGTTGCAGAAGGCGGCCACCTAGGCGGACACAAAACTAGGAATTTAGCCCTAGTCGGATTCCTGGGCGTTTTGGCCTTTAGGCGGCAGTTAGGCGGAGCCTAGGCGGTGGTATTTTTTATTTTTTTTATTAAATTTCTAAGTATTTCTAGGTATTTCTTAGTATTATGTGTATATATCTAAGTATTATGTGTATATATCTTAACATATTTTCAAAAAACACCTAAATTTGTGTATATATATATATATAAAATACGTATAAACTATAAAGTACCAAAACGCCTAATTCCACCTAATTTTCGCCTAGTCCCTAGGCTGGACCTCACCGCCTGCCTAGCGCCTTTTGCAACCTTGTATGAAATAGGAAGGAAGTTGAAGGAGCAACAAACATAAATTACTCACTAATAAGATGGCATAAGAATCTGAAACTACAGTAGTGCCATCCACCAAAGCAGGCACATAACCCATTGGGTTAACCTTTAGAAGTTCTGCATTTCAAAGCTCACACAATTAAGTTTTTCACTTGGCATTCACAACTTTATATTGCACAGATGTGTCAATTGCCTAGATCACCTAATTCAAAGAGTCATCTGACATATCTTTGAGTCCAGGTCTTGACTCGCAGATCTGTAATTTCAAACTCTCAATGCAACAATGAAAGAAACCCAGGGGCAATGATTTTAAAAAAAAACAAAGTACAATGATTTTTTTTATAAAAGTATACTTTAAAATAACAAAACATATAGATGATACATATTTTCTTACTATCAAATACTAAATTGAACATCAGGTAGTTGCACATATAGCTTTTTAGGTTGTACATCAGTAATGTAGCTAGTCATGTATTAAATCATCCATAAACCCTATTTGTAGCTAAATTTTGGGTAGGGATCCTAAAAACCTATGGGAAGTATAAAAAGAAAGTTATGTACTGTAATAAACTGCGCCTCGCGTACAAAAAGCGTGCTTATCGCTAACCATGGGTAGCTCAAAACTGTTCCCCAAGTGATCTATGAATTCAAAATTCAAATGACAAAATGCATGTAACATTGAGTATTGAGTATTCTCACCTGGATCTCCGATGGAGGTGATATTTATGCATTCATAATTGAGGCCTAGAACAACAAACAAAGACATAGTATAGTTGTTAATTAATGATAGTTATAATAATCGTTTTGGTATTATATATTAGGAATAGAAGAATTAGGTAGAGAAAGATAGATGGAAACCTTTTAAGTAGAGAGCGAGACGAACACGACCAGAGCAGGAGCTCATTGGGTGCGAATACAGCTTCATCATCCTCTCCTTTCCTTCCTCCATTACTGATCTCCCTCTCTCAATTGTTTTGTTTTGACTAAAGATATTTTACGACAATCACTTCAGTTGACCTGACTTTGTTTCGATGCCGTGTTTATCTTAGACCATTAGGTGTGGAGGAGGCCCCAACATCCATGCCTTGCCTCCACCTCACCTGCCACGTCAGCGTGGGGTAGGAGCATCCTTAGGATGATGCTCCTAGGGGTGTGGAGGAGGCCCAACAACATTTAATGTTATTTCATTTTCTTTTTCTTTTTTTTAATTAAATAATATTAATGTTACAATAAAAATGTTAATATTCTAATATTAATATTAAAAAGTAAATATTTCATTAAAACCATTACAAATTACATAAAAAAAAATAAAATAACTAAAATTACCGTAACCTACTCGACATAAAAAAAATACAAATAATCTACTCTTGCCCGTTGTTCCAAATATATTCAACCAAGTCCGCTTGAAGATTGCGATGTGTGAACTCGTTATGCAACGAGAACTGGTTCAAATCTTGTTGCTGTGGGTTGACAGGCACCGTATTCTCCGGCGGGGCATTCTCGTCATACACACAAATGGCGGCGCCTTCGTCTTCGAGTATCATGTTATGCAACAAGATACAGGCATACATACAGTAACGCAATTTTTTAGGGTGAACATACGTGCCGGGTGTGAAATGATGTGCCATCTTGCTTGTAGAACACCAAATAATCGTTCAATGTCCTTTCTTGCCGCCTCTTGATACTTGGCAAATTTCTTTCTTTTTTCATCAGACGGGTGGTGAATACTTTTAACGATCGTCGAGTAAGATGGGTAGATTCCATCAGCAAGATAATAACCGCGCCTATACTCCACCCCCGATACTGTAAAGCTGGTTTCCGGACCAGTGCCTTTTATGACATCCTCAAAAATATGCGACTGGTTAATAACATTAATGTCGTTGTTCGAACCAGGAACGCCAAAGAAAGCATGCCAAACCCATAGATCTTGTGAACACGCCGCCTCCAAGATTATCGATGGATATTCTTGATCCCCTCGTTTGAACATTCCGCGCCATGCTACGGGGCAGTTTTTCCAAGGCCAATGATAGCAATCAATGCTTCCGAGCATTCCTGGAAAACCATGTTGTTGGTGGTGAAACTGATACAATTGTTGGACCTCACTGGAGTTTGGTTTTCGCAAATATTTTTTGCTGTAAAGCTTCACCACACACTTGCTAAACTTGTACAGACACTCTCGTGCAGTTCTTTCCGACATTTTTAAATACTCGTCCCACGCATCCGCCGTGGTCCCGTACGCTAGTTGCCGAAGTGCCGCCGTGCATTTTTGTAGGGTGGTGAACCCCCTTTTCCCTCTTGCATCGTATCGTAAGGTAAAAAATGGCTCGAAGTTAGCCATATCATCGGCTATACGTGAGAACAATCTTTTACTCATTCGGAACCGACGCCTAAATAATTCCGCCGAGTATAACGGTTCGTCGGCAAAATAATCGGCCACCAATCTATCATGGGCACCTACACATATTTACAAAAATATAAACACACAAAAAATCTACAATATATTTACAAAAATATAAACACAAACAAATTCTACAATATATATACAAAAATATAAACAAATTAAAATTAGAAAATGTTTAAAAAAATAAATATAATACTTACCCTCTCGGTCTCTATTTATAGCCGCTTTCCTAGTTCGAGGTGCTGAATCGGCTTCATCTCCTAGCTCCTCGGCAATAATCTGCGCCGCTTGCCCCACGATGTTTATAACAAAATTTACGGCTTCGTTTGTAGACGACGAACCCGAAGAAGACGAAGACGTCGTAGAAGATGATAACGACATGGTTGTGGTGAAGAAGGTTGAGAGATTTTATAAAAGTGGGAGAGAGTTTATAAAAGTGTGAGAGAGTTTATAAAAGTTGTGGTGAAGAAGGTTGGATTTGTTTGGTTTAAATAGGTTTTTAAAAAATTAATTTGGTTGTTTTTTTTTTTTTTTTTTTTTTTATTCAAACGGTCAAATAATTGGTCCCAACGTTCAAATCTCGAGTCCCAATGCATGACCCAAGCCCCGGCATCAACGGCATTTGGGTGCCGGCTATGCCGTTGCCGCGCCAGGGGGGCGGTGTAGCCGGCCCGGCTTGGCAACGCCGGCCCCATGCCGTGCCCCGTACCGTTCAGTCTTATCTGTTTCCCTGTTATCATTTTTTGTACTCCGGTCCCAATTTAAATGTCCCAGGTCTAAAAACACACATTTTAATAAATTTTTTGTTTGTATATGGTAAAATGACAATAATATCCTTAAAAGTTGTGATTGTGTTTTGTCTTTTATGAGCAAAACTGGAAAGTATATTTCTATTTTTGAAAAGGGACATTTAAATTGGGACAAACAAAAAAGAAATAAGGACATTTAAATTGAGACGGATGGAGTATTTTTTTTAATACAATGCAAATAACATTTATTTATTATTTATTATAGAACTAAGATTATACAAAAAAAAATAAGGGAGGAAAGAAAAATCTAATTTTGTTTTTAAACTTTTTTTTCCTAAAATCAATTAGGGTTTTTCTAAATACATCATACTTATTTTACATTTACACCAGATTCTATGACATTAATTACATTTGAATATAACAAACCAATAATAAGAGTTCACCTCTACTTATTTAAGTTTGACTAGAAATTAAGTTGGCATTAGTAACTACTTAGTCTCCTTAATTACATTCTAAATTTAATTATTAGGAAATTGATTATGAAATTGAAATCTTTATTTATATATGAGAAAGTTTAGTGTAAAAAGTATAAGAAGTATTTTGGGCCTTTAATCAAAATAAATTAATGGATGAGATTAAAAGAGGAAAAATACACGTTGAGTTTCTAAAAGAGAAAGCGAATGGCAAAATAGGTATAACTCACAATGGTTGAGTTCCACCCCCATTGTTAAAACGGCCATAACTTTTTCATACGACATTATTTAAAAAAAAAAATACACCATAAAAACAAGCTTTTCATCCTCTTTCATTTCCATACCATATTGCTATACTTTTTAATTTTTTTTTGCTGGGTTAATAGTACTTGCTTCTAAATGTAAGCACTTGATATTATTACTTACGTTTAAACATGTCTAAACCAGAACAAGCCTAGTAACTGCAGCTAGTGGGGGTGGTTCGAACATGTGAACTTTTTAAGTAGAGAGCGAGACGAACACGACGAGAGCAGGAGCTCATCGGGTGCGAATACAGCTTCATCATCATCCTCTCATTTCCTTCCTCCATTACTCCTCCCCCCCCCCCCCCTCTCTCATTTTTAAGATATATATTTCTCCACAAATCAGTTCAGTTGACCTGTCACCTATGTTTTGACTTTTGATGTAGTGTTTATCTGTTCCCTCTTATAAAATGGGTGGTGCCTAAACGCTGTAGAGGTGTGTCGAACCTATACACCATTACTAAGGCTGCAAACGAACTGAACTTTCAGCGAACAGTTCATGAACCATTCGGTGGGAAGTTCGTTTGTGTTCATTCGTTTAACAAATAAACGAACACGAACAAAAATTTTTGTTCGTTTAGTTAAATGAACGAACATGAACAGAGACCACGTTCGTTTGTTTTTGTTCGTGAACGTTCGGTAGATAAAAAATTTTGTTCGTCTAGTTGCCACTACGTACTTATATCAATTTAATTAATTTACAATATAAAATAGTTATTTATTTAAAATATAAAATAAAAATAAACTTTAACATGAAAATCAACCCTTTAATTATATATTTGATCCAATATATATTCCAAATGTGTACAAGAGAAGTCAAAACGTTCTTTCAAGTAGGAGTTTTACTATCCAAAAGTTGGCTCCAAGCAAGTCATAAATCAGTTTCTCTCTACTCCTCCCATGCTTCATATGGCGTTAATGCTACCATCAGGGCCGGCTCAATGTTATTTGAGGCCTAAAGCGAACTCTAAATGCGGGGCCCTTTCCAGTTTTTAACTGATATTATTTTTATTGCTTTAAATCAAGTATATGGTGGTATTTTTATATAAAATAGTGTTGTTTTTATAAAAAGAAACTAGATTGTGCTGTTAATGTTACATGAATTATTCTAATTTCAAAGTAAAACTATCAACTATCTCTTCTTTAAAAGGTGTTTTCAGCCCAACACCTCCCTACTCATATTAACCATTCTCATAGCCTAAAGCCCCCTTCTTGGCGATGACTTCTGGTAAAACAAAATGAATATATGATTTTTTTCCCTAAATTGGGGCCCTAGAAGAGTGGTGGCCCAAAGCAAAGGCTTTAATTGCCTTGCCTTTGAGCCGGCACTAGCTACCATCATCAATTATATAATTAAAATCAAACAATCAGTAATGCAACTTATATGCAACCACAAAAAGAAAGATGTATGTCTAAAGCTATAAGTGTATAAATTAGCATAGAAACCATATAACAAAGGAGTCATATGAGCAATTCTTTTGAGTTATATACATGTATATGTAAAATTGAAATCATGGGTGAAATGCCAGCAAGTTGTTGTCATTTGTGATTTATAAAACAAGGAAAGGTAAATACCAAATACGTATATGTTCCATGGAGATATTTTGCAAAACATAACACGTCTATCCTTATCCACAATGTCTTATTGGTGAAGTTTATTCTTTGCATTCTTATAATCGCCAAACAATCAAACATTTGATTATTATATTACAATTTCATACTACAGATATATATCTATATGCTATATTCTAGTTATAAAATGTTGAAACAACAAGAATAAGGCATGGAGATGGTATGGATGTCTCTTCGGGTTGGACCTAGCACCTTCCAAGCATGTACCTGCACCACGAACAACTCGTTAGAAGGGGTCCAGAGACCGGGGTCTCTGGACCACCCTCCGACGCTCAACATTAGTGATTTATCCCAAGAAATGTATGTAAAAGTAAGTAGAAAAGAGTAAATGAGGGTTACGAAGTGTGAGAGGAGGTGATGGTTGAAATCGGCGGTTAGCTAGCGGCCGAGGTGATTTCGGGATGCTTAGCTCGATGGCTGAAAGTTGGTTATTAGAACCATGGATCCGTAGACCGTTGATATGGTAGCTCCAGAGCTCCGTTAGGGGAGCTCGTGAGTTGAGCAGGGGAGCTTAACAGCTCAATCGTGTGTAATTATAGAGAGTTCATGAGCTGCTGATGTGATACTTTAGCAGCTCGTAGGCTCCTCTATGGGAGCTAGGCAGATTAGTTAGTGAGATAATGTTTCTAGAGAGAGAGAGAGAGATAGAGTGAGATGTCTTGAGTGAAGATCAAGACAAAATGGGATGGGTTTGGGTGAAGGTGTGACCCTTCTATTTATAGAGGGTGAAACCCCAAACCCTAATGGGCTTTGTAGTAATGGGCTGGGCTGGCCCATAAATGTTGGACCCACCTTTATTATTGACCTTCTGTAAGGCAGGTCCTGTGCTTGTTTAAGGCAGGTCCTGTGCTAGGGAGCTAAAGAGCCGATGCAGGTAGCTTCTTTACACCAGCTTCTGGCTTTTCGGCTTCCTGGCCCGAGCTTGATAGCTTCTTAAATATGTTTAAACGTGGGGGTTTGGGTACCCACGTCATCATAAAATATAAAAATTAAGTTAGGGGTTATTTGGTAAGCTTCTTAATGAGGCTCTGAACCATTCAGCGCTGAATGATTCAACATTCAGCGAGTTTGTTTCAGCTTCTGATTGGAATGGTTAAGGCTGAACCATTAAGACTAGGGATGTTGCTGAACCATTAAGCACTGAATTAGGTTGAACCTTAATGAGGCTCTTCTACTAATGTGGGACAAGAAAACTAACCATTAAGAGATCCAACTTAATGATTCAACACTTAAACATTCAGACCTCTTAACCATTTAGACCACTTAATGCTTCAGCACTTAATTAACCAAACAGCCCCTTAAATATCTAGTCTTCATCTTTGTCATCAGTCAAAATGTGCAAATATAATCAACCAAATTAGAGTGTAGGTTATGCGTTTCCAGTTTCTCAATCATGTGATGCCTGATTGTTAGTTGTTTTTCATCAATTTTGTTAAAATATAAACATATATTTTTATACAATTCTTCAATTTCTTTTATTTTTTATCCTTTTGTTCATCATTTTGCATAAGTGTACAGGAGCCCTGGAACCCAAAGATATCAAGCATTGGCGTGAAAGAAGGGTTGTGGAGGATGATGATACGGTGAAGGAGGCCATTACTGGATCTGATCTGATTAATAATAATAAGGAGAAGATTTGGAGAAGAATTAAACGGTGGAGAGGACGATGAGAGTGTGTTAGGTATTTATAGGTGAAGTGTTAGGTTCTTTTTTGTCATCGAGATATCCGCCGCTCAGGGGTTACTCATTGATGTCACTATTAAACTATGGGCGATATTAACTTACTTTTTCACCCACTTCCCTTTTTTTACTATAAAATATTAGGGAAGCCGGGTGCAACAAGAAAATGGCACGGGTACCCTACTACTCTTATGGATTTATTGCCACCGATGACTTGGGTAGTGGGTTTCAGGTAGTCTTGGTACCATTCTCGTGATCTACTTCACATGTGCAGAGAAAAGAGAAAGAGATGCAGAGGAGAAAGGGGTACCCAAATGATTCACGGGTAGTCCCATCGGTAGGAGGGGTTCATGAGTGGTGTGCAGGTAGTCCAGGTAGCGGGTTACGATTAATGCGATGGAGGGGATACTCAAATGCTCCATGGGTAAGGCCCATACATTTAGACGCCCAATAGCATAATTAAGAGGATTTAGAGCATCAAATCCATGAGAGACAATGACAGTAAATATCATATATGATTCTCTTGTTTCTAGTCAACGAGCTTTGTCTGGTTTGTCGTAAGGCTTGCTTCGACAAATTTGGGGAGCATGCGGTCCACTGAAAGAGCTGTCGAGATTCAAGTACCGCCATGATCTGGTTCCTGATGTCTTATGGGATGTTCTCAGACATGCGGTATATCTACAAAAAAGGAGGCCCCGGTGAACTTAATGACAAACACGATGCAGGAAGGTCTACTTTGCACCCACTGACATTCTTGTGTTCAGATGTGTGGGTGGGAAACACGCTTGTGTGGACCTCACCGGCGTAGCCCCCCTTGTCAGCATTAGGGATAGTGAGTTTGTGGCAGATCAGGCAATGCTGAAGGAAGAATCGAAGAAACTTAAGAAGCATGATAAAGCTTGCGCGGATAATCAATACGCCTTCATTCCTTTTGTCTTCGATATTTTTGGCTTTTTGGCCCCGGTAGCTAGTAGGTTCTTAGACAAAGTGTAGAGGGTCGTGCACAGCAATATCACGACCCTTATGGACCAGAGTTTTGTTTTTAGTCAGATAGAGTTTGCTATTCAGAAGAAAGTCGCGGCGCAATTTGTTGCCCATTAACGCCATCCTACTGTAATTTTGCCCTTTTATTGTGGAATTATTATATAGACCATGCTCTTTAATTACTACCTTTCAATTTTTCTAAAGTGACAAAGTTTACTCCGCAAGTTTTTTATTTAAAAAAAGCAACTGTCTACGTTCACAGAAATGACCCATTTCTTTTCTAACTTGACAAAAAGGCACCTTACTTTCTAACTTCTTTTTAACCATCAAACTTTTGAAATGTAACCCATTATACCTCAAATT
Source organism: Ambrosia x helenae (assembly GCA_030844895.1). NCBI lineage: Eukaryota > Viridiplantae > Streptophyta > Magnoliopsida > Asterales > Asteraceae > Ambrosia > Ambrosia x helenae. The sequence goes on along the minus strand of JAUTDX010007484.1, from coordinate 15,888 downwards.
TCTTTATAATGTCAAAAGTAACCCTGTAACTTTGTAAAATGTCAGGTTGAACCAATCAAATTTCTAAAGTTTTGATCTTATCGTAAAAGTAATTTCTTATATTTTTATTTTTATGGGATGTGTCGGGTAAATTTTGCTTGAGAACGAGTCGGGTCAAATATAATACATTTTGATTCAACGATTAAATTCGAGTTGGTCTATGTTTGGATGTAAATTGTCGATAATAGTAATCTATACATAATCATGTCGGACAAGAGTCTGCCCATAGCTTTAAACATGAACACAACTGGAGGCTGATCTATTTTTAACTAAATCAGCAAAACTCATGCTAGGCTTGTTTGCACCCCTACAGTATTGAGAGATTAGGGGCTATGTTGTATTGATTAAAGGTGTCATGTGTTGATTATTATAAAAGTAATCAAGCTTTAGTGGGGAATCAAATTGGTTTGGATTTCAACCTGACCCAATGTGATTTCGCAGATTTGACCGATATACATCAACATATGACTTTTATAATGATTATATATGAACTACATTTTATGTGACAAATTACAACAACGTGCAATGTAAGAAAACTAATGACAGCCAAACCTCGGTTTTTATTCGAGTCATATGTTGGTTTTGCCCGAAAATGATGCGTCTTAAGCCTCCTGTGGCTTGGTAAAATTGAATAACGACTTATCTGATACAAAATATTAAAACAATGTCAAATTAAATAAATTTAGAAAATTGCCAAAAATAATATAAAATTAGAAAGCTAAAGAAACCCATATGTTTCATGACATCCACGATTCAAGTCTTTTGCAGTGTAAACTGAAGTATAGATTTTACCTATATGTTATTGTTTCGATGTGTACTTATAAATAGATTTGGGTTATGTTTAATGTGGAAATGTCAAATAAAAAATCGCTAAAAGTGGGTCAATTGGTCGAGCAGGTTGAAAGTAGCCCAAAATCTGCTTTGATCCATACAAGTTCCTAAATTGTTTTATTCAACCATTTAGATGATTGTATGATTTTTTTTTTTTTAATCATAATCATAATAAGCAAATATTTTTTATTGGAAAAGGTCAACTTAAAAAATTGCTAAAAAAGAAGCGGGTCAATTGGTCGAATGGGTTGAAACTTGAAAGTAGGCCAAAATTTATTTTTGATCCATACAACTCTGTAAAAAAATATATTCAACTATTTAGATTATTGTTTGAATAATTTTTTTTTTTTTTTTGTAATCATAATTAGCACATAACTTTTTAGAAGAACTGGCAATAAGTGTGTGCAGGTCAAACCTATTTGTTGGGGCGGTTCAGCAAAAAATCTGTTGGAAAGATGGTGTTTCGCAGTAAATCTTGTACAATTTAAGCAGAAGTGGAAACTCGGTCTGCATCAACCAGTGAAGAAATTTACAAAAACGAAAAAATATGATCGTGGAAATTAGTAGAGAATACCATGTCAAGCTTGAACCGGTTGATTGCATTATCAAGTTGTGGTGCGAGATACAAGTCTGCCTGAAAGTCATATGAGGAACATAATCAAATTTGTAGAATAATAATTCAACTTAACATCAGCTTTGGAAAGGAGGGACTGAGGGAGTGTAAATCATTGGTTGTTGCCATTCAACCGGTTTGTTATAAAGATTAAACATCATAATATATGCAGCATTTGAGGACTATAGATTACAGTGGCCAAGAATTAACATACCAGGTAAATTTCATCTCCAGTTGCATATTTTCCAGCATGGTTCGCTAATAGCTTCTCGAGAGCTGCACAAGTGATCACATAATTAGGAATTTGGTAACATATAAACTTAATTACAATGATTAATGAACTTCAGATATCATAGTTGAGCCACATAACCATTGATTTTATCCACAAGTTCTGCGATGATACTTAGGCCTAGAGGTGTTCACGTTCCGATTCGGCTGGTTTTTATGAAATTATTGTCCGGACAGCTAACTACAGTCTGGAGAAACGAAAAACCAAATCGGCAGGTTGGGTAGTAGGCTAGACAGGCTGGTTTTACCGGTTTGGCGGTTAACCGGTTCGTTTTTTTAAGACTGAACGGACTTTTCATTAATTTTTTTCAAAATCATTAGTTTGTATTTAAAAAAAAACTAGAATGATAAAAGATGGTTCATGAATCGTGATAATAATACAAAACTATGTATTCCAACATGAAAAAAAATGTATAGATAATTATATGAAAAATACAAGGGCGGTCCCAAGTTATATTTTTTCAATTTTTGAACAACCCCACCTGAGAGCCACATAGTTATATTTTTTCACATTAGACGATATTAGCAAAAAAGCCTTTTAGTCAATAATTAGCAAATTCAACCCTCAACAAAGTTTAAATCACTCTATTAGAGTAAAGATCTTGTACAAATTGTTTTTTTGGTAAGAACTGTGAGAATCAAAGTAAAGATCTTGTACAAATTGTTTTTTTGGTAAGAACTGTGAGAATCAAAGGAGATTTTTTTTTAATTTTTTTTTTTTCAAATTTTTTTTCCATATTGTTAAACATGTATTATAGTATTGAAAACTAAAAAAAAATTAAAAATTTTTTTTTTTGGTGTAGAGTAATTACGTATAGAGTAATTACATAATTACTCTAGTGTAAACTAATGTATTTACTTTAATGACGTAATTACACTAAAATTTTTTTTTTTTGTATTATTCATCTAGAAAGTATGTTTAAGCACATAGGAAAAAAAAATCTAAAAAAAAATAAAAATTTTTTACCCCCTTTGATTCTCACAGTTCTTACCAAAAAAACACTTTGTATTTGATCTTTACTCCCCTCTTATTATTGCTTCTATTATTTTACTTCAATTTCCATTACCAAGTCTTTCATCACATTACACCCTTCTTTTTTTTGGTTTTACAAATAAACTTAATGGGATAAGGAATCTTGAGTGCAGTGAAAAACGGTTATATCAGACTTTTCCTGAAGTTGAAACTGCGCAGAAAACTAAAAGCAAGTTGAGTTTCAGTAATATGCAGGCAGCAATGTTTCGCATGTTGGAATAATAAAAAAAAGGGTGATGTTATTTACACCGGAGGTGTTTTTAGGGTTTTAGACATCTCTACTGCTCGTAGAGGCCTCTACGAGCAGTAGAGGTGTCAGAGCATTGGAAACCACAAAACTCTACTACTGGTAGAGGCCTCTACGAGTGGTAGAGCTTTGTTGCCCTAAAAACCTAACCCTACTACAGCTCGTAGAGGCCTCTACGAGCTGTAGAGATGGAGGCCCCATAACATTCAATGTTCAGAGTGTGTACAGGTGTGTCAGTCAGCTCTACGACTCGTAGAGACCTCTACGAGCAGTAGAGATGAATTTGAACCCTATACGACCAGTAGAGGCCTCTGCGAGTGGTATAGGGTTAGAAAGTACAACGTATCTGAGTATCAGACTGACATTTCAGTAAAATCACCCCTCTGCAGCCAGTAGAGACCTCTACAAGCTGCAGAGGTCTGGTTGTTGTGAGCATTTATATGCATGCTCTACGACCAGTAGAGACCTCTACGACTGGTAGAGTTTTCTTTCAGCACTTTAAACCATCAACCATGCACGATCGTCTTCGCACCCATGCCGGGACGTCCTCCCAGGAGCCTGGATCGTCTTCGCTGCAGCCGCCGTCGCCGCCTGTTGACACCACGCAGCAGACGCCCCCTCAGTAGTGTTATTTTGATATGATGTATGCTAGTACACTTATTTACATTATGTTATTATTATATTTTCGTATATTATGTTTGGAAATGCTTGCTTATATTTGTCTGTTTATTTATATAAATGTTTGTTATACGCTTACACGTTTATCGAGACGACAACTGAAATAAAAAACCGCTTATACATAAAAAATTAAAAACTAAATGTGCAACGAGTTGTAGAAGAACACACATTGTTATTTTTTTTAAATAATAGTAATAATTTAAATTAATAATAATAAAAATTATTTTTGTAATATTTGTTCATCATGCCATCCAAAACGAAGGGAAAACAATTCAAGTGAAACTCTACTGCTCGTAGAGGCCTCTACAAGCAGTAGAGGTGTCATTAAATGATTACCAATGATTGGCAATCATGGACCACACCTCTACAGCTCGTAGAGGCCTCTACAAGCTGTAGACAGGTGCAAATAAGTTTGAAGGAGGTGCAAATAAGAGATGCCAAAAAAAAAATCAACCCAGGAAACTAGGGACCCAAAACTAGAACTCAGCATCTAAGATTTAGAATGATCCAACCCTCGTATAATCAGCATAAAAACAAGAGATGATCCATTAAAATGATCCTTACCTACAAAGCCTTTCCTAATATGATATTGAGCCCAAGGAAGCTTCTCATCAGGACTAATAATTTCCCCGATATAATGCTGTTACATAATTTATGCATCGTTAAAAGTGGAATACGAAAAAAATAATAGCATGCCATAAACAGAAATCAAAAGTTTCTTCTCACAACTAAAGTCGTATTCTGAAGAGGCTGAATGCTGGAAGAAACAATACTTGCAGCCTAGCACAAACACGTTGTCAGTGATTTGGAACAAAGATTTCCATGGCCATTTGAGTAAATGCAACCTATTTACGATTTACCTGATAATTTATCGATTTTTTCATAATATCTTTAGGCAACAAAGCATGCTGAGGGTATTTCTCTTCAAGATACTGTAAATAACCAAGATCATAAAAGAATACTAAGTAGCAACTTTTGGTACCATACGTATAGATTATACAAGAAGTAAGTTAAACGAGGACAAACATAAATTACTCACTAATAAGATGGCGTAAGAATCTGAAACTACCGTAGTGCCATCCACCAAAGCAGGCACATAACCCATTGGGTTAACCTTTAGAAGTTCTGCATTTTAAAGCTCACACAATTAAGTTTTTTCACTTGGCATTCACAATTATAGGTCTCTTTATATTGCACACTTTAGTACACTAGATGTGTCAAATGCCTAGAAACCGTTCTGAAATATATAATATCTTTCTCTAAATGTAGTGTTATCTAAGCAGTTAATACGCCGATACATCCGCTATATCGGTCCGATATATCGGTTATCAGTCATCAACCGATATATTGAAACCGATATTTTGACCGATATTATGGGTGATATTGACCGATATTTGACGAATATCTTACCTATACTTGACCGATATATTACCGATATTCCCGATATCAGTATCTTTCTTATTAGTTCTTCTATTTGTCTTGCTTCTTATTGATGTTGTTAGTGTTTTAAGTCTTAATTGTTAATTGTCAGTGTTAAATATTAGTGTTTAAACTTTAAAGTCTTAATAAGTTCCCACTTGCTACAATTGTGGTTGTTTTGCATGTTGCAAGAGGTCAATCTGTTAATTGTAGAGATTATATTTAATTGTTAGTGTTAAACTTCTATATATATGGATTTTGCATGATATAAAAATTACCGATATCTCACCGCGAAAACCGAGATATCAAATATCGGTCTCGACCGATAACCGATATTTTCCGACATTAACTGCTTAGAGTGTTATCTGACATATTTTTGAGTCCGGGTCTTGACTCACGGGTCTATAATTTGGAACTTCCAATGCAACAATGAAATAAACCCAGGGACACTGATATTAAAAAACAAAGTACAATGATTTTATTATAAAAAAAATATATATATACTTCATAAAAAACCAAACATATAGATGATACATATTTTCTTACTATCAAATACTAAATTGAAGGTAGCTCCTTGGTTTTAAAAAGCGCATCTGAGGCGTGCCTAGGAGCAAGGCCCATCGCCTTTGTGTAGATAAGGCACGAGTAAACCAAAAAGAGCAGGTAAAAAGGCAAAAGACGCACTGAAAATCAGCTTAAGGAGTTAAGGCACAGGCGAAGCGCACGCCTCATATACAGGGGGTTTTTACACATCAGTAATTGCACATATAGCTTTTAGGTTGTACATCAGTACATGTAGCTAGTCATGTATTAAATCATACATAAACCCTATTTGTAGCTAAATCTTGGGTAGGGATCCTAAAAACCTATGGGAAGTATAAAAAGAAAGTTATGTAATAAACTGCGCCTCGCGTACAAAAAGCGCGCTTCAAAACTGTTCCCCAAGTGATCTATGAATTCAAAATTCAAATGCCAAAAAGCATGTAACATTGAGTATTGAGTATTCTCACCTGGATCTCCGATGGAGGTGATATTTATGCATTCATAATTGAGGCCTAGAACAAGCAAACAAACAAACACATAGTATAGTTAATTTACTGATAGTTATAATCGTTTTCGTATAATAGAATTAGGTAGAGAAAGATAGATGGAAACCTTTTAAGTAGAGAGCGAGACGAACACGACGAGAGCAGGAGCTCATCGGGTGCGAATACAGCTTCATCATCGTCGTCGAATTTCCTTCCTCCATTACTGATCTCTCTCTCTCTCGTTGACCTCACCTATGTTTTGACTTTTAATGTAGTGTTTATCTGTTCCCTCTTATAAAATGGGTGGTGCCTACACGCTGCAGAGGTGTGTCGAACCTATAAAATTTCATAATTTGTGCGATAAATACTAACGTTTACTAGGCCTGCAAACGAATTAAATTTTCAACGAACAGTTCATGAACCATTCAGCTGGAAGTTTGATTGCGTTCGTTCGTTTAATAAAGGAACGAACACGAACAAAAATTTCGTTCGTTTAGTTAAATAAACGAACATGAACAGAGGCCACGTTCGTTCATTTATGTTCGTGAATGTTAGGTAGATAAAAAAATTTCGTTCGTCAAGTTGTGAATTGTTGTTGGTTTTGAAAACACAGTAGATATAGAGGCACACTTGTTAAAAATAGAAGAACACAATAAATGAAAGTCAGTCACTACCAATGTTTTCAGGACCAGATCGGGTAGCGAATAGGACGCCTCACTGGTTCACTGGTCGGATCGGTCGGACCGGTTGGACCGGATTTAAGAACCGGATAATATATTAAATAATATATTTATGTTTATATATAAAAGATAACAAACAGTTAAAATATTTTATGGAATTTTAAAGTTTAAATCAAAACACCCATTTAACATCTAACAAACATGAATATCTTAACAAACATCCAAATTACAAACTTCCAGATTAAGAACGTAAGCTATAAAAAGAATGATGTCATTAGTTTTAGAAGAAAAAGTAATAGTGTGCTACATTGATTAAAAAAAATACAAAGGTATACGCCTCAAATAAAAAGAGAGTAGATAGTGTACAGATAAACAAAAGAAAATCCAAAATCCAATTCTAAATAAAATAATAAAGAGTAAATAATGCCTATATGGAGAACATGAGAACAGGTGGCAGGAGATGTTTTCGAGAAAGAAAAAGAATTATATTTTATGTACTTTACCATCATTTTTTCAACCTCTCTTCTTCTTCATCTTCCTTTTTCTTCATATTCATAGCTTTTTTTCAACCTCACTTCTTCTTCTTCGGTATACACTCTTCAGTTTCAACTTTTATGGTAAACATACCGATCTGACCGGAGAACCGGCCGAACCACTGAACCGCTGGATCGCGATGAACCGGCCGAACTGTTTAAGAGCGAACGAACTACGTGAACCGGACCGCTACTACAAACGATCCCCGGTTGAACCGGTCGGACCGACCGTCCGATCCGGTCTCCAAAACATTGGTCACTACGTACTTATATTAATTTAATTAATTTACAATATAAAATAGTTATTTATTTAAAATATAAAATAAAAATAAACTCTAACGTGAAAATCAACTCTTCAATTATATATTTATCCGATACACATTCCAAATGTTTACAAGAGAAGTCAAAACGTTCTTTCAAATAGGAGTTTCACTATCTAAAAGTTGACTCCAAGCAAGTCCTAAATCAGTTTATCTCTACTCCTCCCATGCTTCATATGGTGTTAATGCTGCCATTATCAAATATATAATCAAGATCAAACAATCACTAATGCAACTTATATGCAACCACAAAAAGAAATATGCATGCCTAAAGCTATAACTATATAAATTAGCATAGAAACCATGTAACAAATGAGTCATGTGAGCAATTAGAATATATTAGTTTACAAACTCATTTGAATAGTAACATTCAAATGAATAGTAAATATATTATTATTTTATTTAAAAACTTTATTATATTATATACTATTAATATATTATATACTATTATTTTATTCAAAAACTTTATTATATTATATACTATTAATATATTATATACTGTTATTTTATTCATATTATTTTATTAAAAAAATTTAGGAAAAATTACAGAAATCGTCCTTTATGTTTACGTCGTTTTTCAATGGTTGTCCTTTAACTTCAAAATTGACGAGAATCGTCCTTTATGTTGTAAAATCTTGCATGTCTCGTCCTTTAGGCCTAACCTGGTTAGTTTTTGTGGTTAAGTTTGGCAAAATGACAGTTTTGTCCTCATCTCTATTAAACTCAAACCCATACCCAAACAAAACCCATACCCAAACACCCCGTATTATTGATCTAGCTATAAATACCCCCAAATCCCTTTCCTTCTTCACTAACATCCAAACACACCACACCCTTGTGTGTGTGCAAACACAGAGAGATGCCAGAGTGCATGGAGGAGGACGGTTGTCCGACCATTGCTCACAGTGGAGGAGCCATCCTCTCTTACATGTACACAACCCAACCCAACCCACAATACCAAGGTTAAGAAACTTGATGGTGATGTCTGTTGAATCAAACAAACAATAGTGGAACAACGTGAACAGAGTCGGTGGTAGTGGCGGTGGTGACGGAATCGAAACAGAGGAGGAAACCGTGAGGAAAGAAGGTGGGCTTGTTTGGTGGTGCTGCTTTGTTTTCATCTCGTCGAGCTGAAGAAAAAAATGTAAGGTGTTGGTGAGCGGTTGTGGCCAAAAAACAGGGGGAAACCAAAGGTTTTTTGAATTGGGATTGTTTAAGGTGTTGACAACCTTGATCGGATAACACAGTGGAGGAGGCCAAGAGAGTTGGATGTTGTTGATGATGGCCAGAATTCTAGGCTAGAAACGAGGTTGCTGCTTATGGTGGTTGTTTGGGTGGAGGTCGACGGTTTGGAACAGGAGCTGTTGTATGTGCGACTGACGGGAAGATGTGTGTTTGGTTCTTCTCGGCTGCTTATGGTGGTGGTGGTGGGTAATGGTGTCTGGTGGTTTGGTGGTAGGGGATGAAAGAGATGAGGGCATAATTGTCATTTTGCCAAACTTAACCACAAAAAACTAACCAGGTTAGGCCTAAAGGACGAGACCTGCAAGATTTTACAACATAAAGGACGATTCTCGTCAATTTTGAAGTTAAAGGACAACCACTGAAAAACGATGTAAACATAAAGGACGATTTCTGTAATTTTTCCAAAAATTTATTATGTTATAGACTTAATATAAATAACATAATCTTATGTAATTTCGTTACAACTTTCATGTGTTACCTTATGTGTAGATTTCTTTATTTTTTTAAACGTTTACAACCAAAATGGAATCTTGATTGTATAATTCATTGATTGATTAACACCTCATTTAAATATCGATTGTAAAACGCGCAACGTGCGTGATTTTATACAACTAGTTCTTTTGAGTTACAGACATCAGACATGTATATGTAAAATTGAAATCACGGGTGACATGCCTACAAGTTGTTGTCATTTGTGATTTATAAAACAAGGAACGTTAAAATATCAATACGTATATGTTCCATGGAGATATTTTGCAAAACGTAACACGTCTATCCTTATTCACAATGTCTTATTGGTGAAGTTTATTCTTTGCATTCTTATAGTCGCCAAACAATCAAACATGTGATTATGAGATTACAACTTCATACAGTAGAAATATATCTATAGGCTATATTCTAGTTATAAAATATAAAAATTAAGTTAAATATCTAGTCTTCATCTTTGTCATCAGTCAAAATGTGTAAATATAATCAACCAAATCAGAGTGTAATTATGCGTTTCTCAATCATGTGATGCCTGATTATTAGTTGTTTTTCATCGATTTTCGCAAAAAGCCATTCAAATCAGAGTGTAGGGTTTTGTCAACATTTCATGATTGTGATAGGTATATTAGAAACACTTGGTTTTTAAGCGTGCCCTCACCAAAAGAAGGGTTCTATGATTCATACATCCCGTGATATCATATTTAGGGTGTATGACATCACATTCTATGTATGTGACAGCTTCCTATTGGTTGTGGTGTGAGCCAGGGTGTATGATTCCTAAAGTAAGGATGTATGAATCCACAACCCCCAAAAGAATTCTATTTCTCACTCTTCTCACATCGCTTGCTTATTTAGCATAGACTCGTATACAATCAAATCACATCACATCATGATAAAAAGTTTCCAGTTACAATACCTTAATTTTAAACTAATGACAATCATGTATGATGTATCTAAGAAACATAACTTATGGTGGTTAAGTATAAGTATCTATAGAAAATTCAAGTTATATGGTAAACTATGAAAACCCAACTTGTGGCTACAATCAAGCCACATCATCACAATCAAAAACCAATTTAATAAAATCATAAGGGTAGTAAGGTAATTTTACCCTTCCAATTAATTCAATTGTCAACCATCTCTCAATCTTCACACCTCCCCATGATAATATCAAGTACATTCTCTCTCTCACTTTTCCTTTCTTTCTCTGAATACATTTCATCTATTTCTAAGTTTCAAACTAAAATCCATTTTGTATTCATATTACTTCAAATTCATCTTCATTTTTTATCATTCTTCTCTCCATGATTTTTCACAACCCACTTCAAACGCCGATGAGAATGAAAATACGAACCTTATCATCAGTTTTTTTAGACGCCGTTCACCAGAATCGAAGTCTTTCCAACGCCCATTTGTTGTAAATACTCGAATGGATACAAAGAGAAGGTGGTGATTGTCAGTTGTGGTTTATCCAACAAACCGTAGTACTTGAAACCGGGGAGAGACGACAGAGGTTGTTGGTGGTGAGTTTGCCGTCAACGGTTACGGCGGTGGTAGCGGAGGTCGTATAGGTTCAGTCGGAAGTGAGGGTGAGTCACGATTGGAGGTTGCTAAAGCTTTTTGGTCAACCATTACCACTTGTTGTTGATAGGTCTCCACATGTTGAAATTGAAGGTAAGTTTTTTTTTTTTCGTTCATGTAGTGTTTTTTTAAGATTTTTCTTTGTTTTTCTGTTTATGGTCGTTGCTAAAGCTTTTTGGTCGATTAACATAAGATTGTTTTAACTTTTTTTCACTCAAATCATAGATTTTTTTTTGTGTTTGCATACCAAGTGTTTGATCAAATGCTTGAATGAAAAAAAAACTTATTTTAACCTTTTTGATTTTTTTTTATTATTTTGTTTATGTTAGATTATTATTGGATTGGGACATGAGGTTGTAGATCTGGTTTCTGTTCTACAGTTTGATGTTAAAGATGGTTATTGATGCATGTTATATGTATATATAGTAGGTTTATCATTTATGTGAAGGTCAAGAGTTCGTTTGAGTTTCGGATTCGTATTGTTTAGATTTTGTTAGTTTTGGAGCCCTAGGTTTTGAACTTGGGCCGATTTCAGTTTAGTGAGGATTGAAGGTTAATTGATGTTAGAATGATGTGTTTATTAGTTGAAAGCGATGAGGTAGAAATATTGAATTAATATTAACAGTTGGAATTTGGAAATTTAGATTTTGTGACTTTAAGTAGTTATTTGGGCCCCGACTAACACATGTTACTCCTGTTTTAGTATGTTAAATGATGAGTTGGTCACACCGGTTAATATCTCATCTATTGTTTTGCAGTTGATAACGAAGACCCCACTGGTTAACATATGTTAACAAACGAAGTCGAAGGAAGCCGAGAAAAATATGTAGAAAAACTTTTTTATAACGTTTCTTTTTTGTACTCAATGTATAGAGTTACTGGATTTATTTTGTTAAAGTGGTTAATTGTTTGTAATGATACTTTGTAATAAAGTGGTTACAGTATACGTTTCCCATGAAAGTCACTAGATTTTATTATGTTTCTTTGCAAGAAGACATAGCCACATTTTACAAGAATCGATTTTTTTTTTTACGTTTTTTAGCATAAAAAGTCAGTAGATTGTATTATCAATTATGTTTTGTTTATGTTATTATTACAGAATGATATTTCTTGTGTTGATATTACATGTTAACAGTTAGGTTCTTTTTGTTATTAACAAGTGTTAACAAAGTTCTTATACGTCAACTTATAAACAAGTGTTAACAAAGTTGTATAGGACAGATCACTACAACTGTTAACATGTATTAACAGGTTTAGTAAATCTAATAAGGTTTTCCTTTTTTTCCAATAAGGCTGGTAAGATATGTTAACACATGTTAACACTTTTAATATCTCATGTTAACACTTTTAATATCTCATTATGATTTCTTGTTTTTAGCACCAACTATCTACAAAGTTTTTATACGTCAACTTATTAACAAGTGTTAACAAAGTGTTAACAAAGTTTTATAGGACAGATATTACTAAAACTGTTAACATGTCATAACAAAGTGTTAACAAAGTTTTATAGGACAGGTTTACTAAAACTGTTAACATGTCATAACAAAGTGTTAACAAAGTTTTAATACGTCAACTTATTAACAAGTGTTAACAAAGTGTTAACAAAGTTTTATGGGACAGATTTACTAAAACTGTTAACATGTGTTAACATGTTAACACATGTTAACAGTGTTAATATCTCTACTAAGGTTTTTCTTTTTTTCCAATAAGCTGGTAAGATATGTTTAACACATTGTAAGACCTTAACCCGTAATCACGCAATCAACGCCTAATCTTACGGGTTTTGACCTTACTTAAAACCACTCCCGATTAAAACTTAGATATATAAGAAAAGCTTGAATTTGTTGTGATCTAAACTTTTTGATTTCTACATTTTAACTATTACAAGATATGATGAGATTTCACAATTTCACGGGAGACTCTTGAATTCTATTGCGGAAGCTTGATGAGTGTTCGGGCGTGTTCGGTTCTTCTCGCGACTTGATCCTTGCTCCGAGTCGTCCGTTAAATGTTTACCTAGCACCATCACACAAAGAATGGTTAGTGGATTGTCAATAATACCTTTAAACTAGTATGAGAGTCGTTACACGTCGAAACGGAACGAACCAGGCCAAACGGCCCTTTATCAGGAGAACAAACTGCCGCAACTTATGCGCAGCAGCTGTTCGGGATAGCTTTTACCCCTTCTAAAACCCAAAATCCGACTTCGACTTTCAAATGAGAATTGTTCTACGCTCCGAGAGCTTTCCAGGAATATAAAGAACACCTCCTAACGATTTTTCTACGATTTTATATGGAATTTTAAAGATCGTGCTGACATGCAGGTCAAAGCGCGCGGCCGGTCGGTTTAATCGCGCGGCCGCGCAAAGCTTCTGATCGTTTTTTTGGTGATTTTTAAGCATGGGAATCATGTCGCAACCACATTGATGATTCCCGAAGCCTAAGTATCGACTTTCCCGACTAAATAAACCTTTGTTTGACTGAAATTATAGCCCGGTTCATGATGCTATGACCCGGTTCAAAGTTTTAAGTGTTTATGTTGATTTTTACCCATATCGACCCGTTAAGGCCTTGAATCAAACAAGGCACTTTTTGACCACACCAAATGCCTACCGATTAAGTTGTCAAGTCATTAGACACTTGATCAACAAAAGCGTTTATCCGATTTGTTCATTATGATTTAGTTTCTTAGATTCAACCTTTAGAAATATTTTAAATTCCTAAAATGCCCTTCATGGTCAAATATTTCAATTTAGCCATTCGTGACGAAACTTCTTGTTTCAAATCCAATGTTTTTGACTCAATGACTTGTTTAAAAACCTCTAAGTCCTTCCGGCTTAGAGTTTCATCCTTTCTCAAGTTTTCACTTGTTTAGTAGATTCTAAGCGCGTTGCGCGCATTAGACATAGTTAGGGAAATAACTTACTTGATTTGCACCCACGCTTCATGTGGGTAGTTTTAGTACACTTGTTGCCTTGCCGAAGGCGTTTAATTAGCTACAGTCTTACGGTGTGGACTTGACCCTATCCATAACTTGTGCTTAGCATCCATGATTCTTAGCATCAAGCGTGTACGGCAAGTGCATGTACCTGCGTGCTTTTAACTAGAACACCATTATTTTCTCAGAACTCAAATGGTAAAACCTTGCCATTTGATCCGGTTTAACCTTATAAAGCTTAATGCTTGGAATACAAGCATCAAGTGTTGGACTCAAATGGTGAGGACTTCACCATTTGACCCGTTTAGACCCATAGTTCAAGATACTATATTACACAAGTTTACATATGGTTCAAGTGATACAACTTGACCCATTTAACATTATGCTTAACAATTTCATTCAATTGATTCCATTTGGATTAAAACCTCATTTTCACATCTCATTATTGATTGACCCGTTTGATGAATTTCACCATTCGGTCACAACTCATTGTTTCGAATAAATGTCATAAACCTTGTTTGTTATGCGTTCATGTGAGGCAACTCATTTAATACATTTCACCCTCGGGGTTTACCTCTAATATATACATGAGATTTTAACCAATATATATACGACACTTAAGCCATGTTATAGACTACTAGTGTAAGTAAAACTTACTTGTATTCATTTCCATTTACTTGCACTTTAGGCTCATACCCGTTGACCCGTTTTGTTCGTTGATCCATTCCATCAAGCTTGCACCTAGCTTGACAAGATCAACCTTCACCATACTCATAAGATTATTAAGTTAGTCATCATATCCAATAACTAACACATCTCATGAGTTTATTCACACCATTATTTCGTTTTCCCATTATCATTTGGCTAAACTTTTCATGTATGGTGTGATTCATCTTTTAAACATGTGTTTCACGTTTTATATGCGGGTAATTCCATGATTACCCAAATCAAGTTATCACTCAATTTCCAAACAAGACTATTGAGGCATTTCATCAAACACTTGGTGTGGCACCACTAAATTCACTTGATTTTCATGATTTAAGTTTATCAAAACATACCCATCTACCTAATAATCATCATATCATGTTATTTAGACTTTTTAGCCTAATTCCTCATTAAGAAAGCTCCTAAGAGTTAACTAAATCATTTAACATAGAGGGTTTTCAACCTAGAGGTTAAACCCCAATTTTCACATATTAGCATAACCATATGACTAGAGTCAAACATACATGTAGAATGTGATTCGTAAGCAAATTAGGTATGATTGAGGCTCCTTAAAGCTAGAGAAACCTCTAAAACTAATAATCTCACGTTTTGTAATCAATCAAGATTTTACCCACTTCAAGCTTGAATAAAATCATCAAATTAAGGCAAATAAAAGTTACCTTTGCGTTTATCAAACATGGGTGATTCGTTTTAGGGCTCATGCAAGAAGAACCCCTTTGATTTTGGCCTTGATTGGGCTTGTTCTTGTTGATTAGGGTTGTAGACAAAGGAGACTTTGTCTCTTGATCATTTTCGTGACACACACAAGTGTGTGTGTGTGTTTTTCTTTTAAATTTCATAATGATAAAAACCAAGTTTATCATTTAGGCAACTATGGTACCTCAAGTTTAGTCTCGGTTCATTTTGCTATAAAAAACTAACTCATAAGCTAGTTTCCAACACCTTTTGTTCATTTATAAACATAATTTTATTTATCTAGTTATTTCCATATTAGAATATAACCTATATTATATTCTCTAAGTCTTGTGTTAATATTTTGCTAATCACGCCTAACGGCGTAGTTAGGCGAACGAATGGTTTTGGGGTGTTACAAGTCTACCACTCTTAAAGAGGTTTCGTCCTCGAAACCTTTCTTGTGTGTGTTGTGCTTGGTCACACCAAAGGACCTTAGTGTCGCTAATCAATTTTGAGCACCGCTCAATC